>RJWM01005271.1:0-93702 GCA_004363535.1 Dasyprocta punctata | reverse complement strand
TCAATATGTGTAAACGTATGGACAACTATTTTGAAGAAAACAAGAGACATTATTGTAGCTGTTGCTAATTTCCTATTGTCTGGTTTTGAAGGCCTGTAATGCTTTTTTTGTTGTTTTGATTGGTTTATACTATTTTGTTTTGTTTGAATTTATTGTGTGTGAAGGTATGGCCAACTATTTCAATGAAAACAAGAGACATGGTGGTAGCCACTGTTGATTTCCTGTTGTCTTGTTTTGAATTCCTGTGTTGCTTGCATTGTTCTGTTCTGATCTGGTTTGATCTGTTCTTTTTTGTTTTGTTTTGTTCTCTTTAAAATAAAAACAATAAAACAATGTACATCTGGAACTGAATGAGTCAAATGACAGCAGAGGCTATTGGAACTTCTCTGCCTATTCCTGCACTGCCAATCAATGGAAAACTACAAAGCCAAAATGGGTTTCTCAATGGCCCCTAACTCAGGAGAAGTTAAAGATCTTATCCACATTAGTAGAAGAGTAGCTACAATTAAGTCACCTTGAACCATCTGTTAGCCTGTGGAATACTCCTGTGTTTATAATCCCAAAAAAGATCAGGCAAGTGGAAATTAATACAAGACTTGAGAGCTGTAAATGTTTGCATGTAGCCAGTGGGGGCATTACAACCTGGTTTATGTAGTATGACTGCAATCCCACGGCACTGGCCTATGGTTGTCATTGATTTTAAATATATTAAGTGACTCCTCTTATGCAGTTTATCTGCCCCAAAAGATTTAAGCCACTTCTATTTACTCCACCACTGAGCCTACTTTATTACAATTATTTTTAAAACTACAGAGAGCTATACTTAGCAGAACTGCTCCAGTCTTTATCGATCATATTAGAGCCCATTTTTATTAACAATCCTCATGCCACTATCATTGGTAAATTATACAACAGATGCTCTTGTCAACCTGATTTCCATTTTTGACAAAGCAAAACAATCCCATGAGTTTTTTCATCAAAGTTCTAGAGTTCTGTGAAAGGAATTTAAAATTACCAGAACTCAAGCTAAACAAATATGATGTCGTGTCCTTTCTGCCAGCTCATTCTTAGCCCTGTTCCTCAACAGGGGTGCAATTCAAGAGGTCTTAGAGCCAATCAGCTATGGCAAAAGGATATTACCCATATAGCCTCTTTTAAAAGCCCTAAGTATATTCATGTCACTATAGATACCTTCTCACATATGATCCATGCCACCTGTCATTCAGGCAAACAAAGTCAACATGTCATACAGCATTGTGTGTCTGCATTTGCTACATTAGGTGTGCCACAGAAAATAACAATTGATAATGGTCCTGCCTGTATTAGCAGGCATTTTCAGAGTTCTCTTGATAACTGGAATATAAAACATGTTACAAGGATCCCCTATGATCCCCAAGGTCAGGCAATAATTGTGCATGCTCATCATTTTTTTTTTTTTTTTTTTTTTGCAGCATTAGGAATTGAACTCACAACCTCATACCTGTCAGGCAGGTGCTAAAGTCACTGAGCCAAACTCCTGGCCCTGGTTTTTTCTGAGGCAGGGTTGCACTGTGTAGCTCAGGCCAGCCTTGCACTGGTGTTGTAGCCCAAGCCGGCCTCGAACTCACAGCGCTCCTCTTACCTCAGCCTCCCGAGTGCTGGGATTAAAGGCATGCGCCACCACACCAGGCTGAGCATGCTCATCTTAAACTAAAAAATCAGCTAGCTAAACAAAACAAAGGAGAAATACAAGGTCAGAACTCTCCTTGAATGTGTTTAAATTTTGCTACATATGTTCTAAACTTTCTGAATCCTGCTCCTAATTCTGATTTGCCACCAACCATGTTACATCGGGCACAAGAATCTACCCACTCTCAAAGATCACTCTTAAATTGGGGCAGAGGACACTTGTATTTCCACACGATATAGAGAAACATTATGGATTCCATCCTGATGCATGTGCCCATGGACCAGCCAGCTCCTCAGGGGATCATCAGCACCACTCCCAAGTACAGAGAGGCCTGAAACCACTGGTTCACTCCTCCTAGCACCTAAGCATAAGAAACCCTCTTCTCCTCTGAGGGAAGAGGACTCCCTACTACCCATCAGAACAACACCTTGAGCAGAATTCAACCCACCTACACAAGACATTGAACCCTATACCAAGACCGTAAACAATGAACCTGACAGAACATTGTCGACTGTCCTGGGAAGGCCTGTGGCTGATCATTCATCAGATTTGCCACCTAATTAATAACCAGGGTTTAGTTCAATCACCTGAAAATTTTTTCCCTGCAGTGCATGCTCTCCTAACTGCTACAGTGTTCACCCTCAAGGCATAGTTAAAATTACCTTTAACAGTCTGTCCCATTTGCAGGAACAGTTACATGTGGCTATAAAAACAGCAGTTTTTTGCCATCAGATATGACTATCCTATAAATATGGCTATCAGAACAACAGTGAGTAACCTGTATAGCAGCAAATCCCAATCAGATAAACAATCAGCTTAGAGCCCACATTAAAATGTTTTATTCCTTCTAATTCCTATTATAAGAGAGTTTAGTAATCGACCTATAAAAATGTCCTGAAAAGTCTAATTATACTTACAAATATGGAAACTACAAAAGAGTCATTGTAACTCCAATTGGCCAAACATACTTGAGTGCCCTCTGATTTTATGAACTGTCTTGTATGTATTTGTTTTGTCTGTCTATTCCATAAACAGTTGTTATAATTGAGCTCAAAAAATAACTTTTTCCTTTTTTTTACAATTTTTAATTTTTTGAGGGACCCTTTGGGCTTGGGGGAACTTTTTTTTTTTTTTTTTGGTCTTTTTGAGACACAGGGTCTTGCTATACAGTTCAGGCTGGTGTTGGGCTCACTTTGTAGCCCAGGATAGTCTTGAACTTACAACAATTCTCGTGCCTCAGCCTCCTGAGTACTGGGATTGCAGGTGTGTGCCACCACACCTGGCTAACTTGGGGGAACTATTGGACAGCATTCCAATGGATGAATAAGGAAGCAGCTGCCTGAAGAAATTTCTCCAATTCTTGTTCACTAATAGGGAGCCCCAATATTATCCATAGCCTTATGGGAGACACCCCAGTAAATTTTCTTTAAAATATATTATTGTCTTATGTTCACATTGGTCATTGTCAAAAGATTAAATTTTCTAAGACAATAAGGTTCTTATTTAAAGGTGCTCTGGTACAAGGTTTTTATGTAACTATGACAATTGTTATTAACATAATGATGTATTAAATGTATTCATGCCTTCAGATGTACAGGTTTCTCAAATTGTAAAATGGAGATTATTTATGGTAATAGCATTTCTTTTCATATTCACACCTCTGCTGGTAATGACAACTTATGAGATGTGCATTTCACTAAATGTCAAGAAGTTAGATAAAAACTTCTTATGTATTAGATAGAGGTGATTGACTAAAAGGTGTATTTTATGTCAAAATGGAAATTCAGGTTGTTACAAAAATGTCATAATTGTCATGGTACAATAAGATGTATGGTTTTGATTTCTAATTTTCTGTGTAAAATATGTAATTGTTAACATTCTGCAGGTATTTAAATGCTATGACATCCATGATTGATGAAAAATAATGGTTCTATTTTATGTTCTAAAATACTTGATATTCAGGTAAATAGTAATATTTAGCTTACTGCCTTATTACACTGTAATATTATCAATCTTTTCTTCTGGTTGTTCAACAACTGAAGTTTGGAGACCAAAAACTATAAAGATATACAGGCTAAGGGGAGAGTCAATATTTTGACCCTAGCTCTCCAAGGTGGATGAGGACCCAGGACATAAGAGAACTTCTGCTGCAACATCCTATACTCAGTGAGTCCTTGATCTTCTGATCAAGGACATTATGGACCCACAGAGGAAAGTGATCATCAGTGTGTAGTATGCCTAAGGAGAGTCACCAGGAGAGAAAAGTCTCACAAGCTTTCATGGAAAGCAATTTGGTCAAGCAATGGCTGTGACTCATCCAAATTGTTGATACTGACAGATGCACTAAGAGGTGCTGTGCAAGCCAGGCGTGGTGGCGCATGCATCTAATCCCAGTACTTGGGAGGCAGAGGTAGGAGGAGCGTTGTGAGTTTGAGGCCGGCTTGGGCTATATCACGAGCGCAAGGCCGGCCTGAGCTACATAATGCGACTCTGCCTCAAAAAACTAAGGCTGGGAGTTTGGCTCAGTGGCTTAAGTGCCTGTCTGGCAGGTGTAAGGCTGTGAGTTCAATCCCCAGTGCCGCTAAAAAAAAAAAAAAAAAAAAAAAAAAAAAAAAAAAAAAAAAAAAAAAAAAAAAAAAAAAAAAAAAAAAAATGGTGCTGTGCATGGTTCCAAGGTAATTCCTGAGGAGACTTAACTGACCTTGAGAAATAGCAAAGAAGTTAATTTTTATTAACACAGGTCTCACTTTAGCTTGGTCTTAAACACCCAGCAGAAAAGTGCAAACAAAAGATGAATATACTATATCCTGTTTCAACTGTTTCAATTATAAAAACAAAGAGGGGGATATGTTGGGGACTACAAATTCACAATGGTTAATTTTACATACTTCCCTAAGAGTTGATAAAATGGAGACTTGGGATTATCAATACCTCCTATTTGAGATTTCCCACTGACTCTTTTAACCTTATGATCATCTACACCCTCTTGAATCATCACAGGGTTATACTCCAGGACAAGATCCTTCTTAGCATATGATCATCTACGCCCTCTTGAGTCTGAGTCTTCTGCCAAATTGTAATCCTTTGTTAGCCCCATGTATCACTGTATACAGCTAATAAATAGTGGCTGCTTTGGGAGTGGAGGAGGACCCATCTAGAAACATTGACTTCCCAATCATTGAAGCAATACTAACTCACCTCAGGTTTTCATTTTTCTTGCTGTACTCTTAAGACAGACAATCAGGACTCTTGGCCAGGCTCACAATAGCCAGCCATGATAAATCCTAACTGTGGCACCTAGGGGCTGTGTGAGGATGAGCAATCATCTGATCTCTCCCCACAGAGCCTTGATTTCCTCATATGTAATTAATCATGATAGTAAGGGATGCATGTACTGAGCAGCACTGTGTGTAGTGATGTTGAATATAACCTAAATGCCCTTCCACAGAGGAACAGATAAACAAAATGTAGCTACTTATATTTAGAATACTTTACTGCAGTTGGAGTGCCCAGCAGCATGAAATGACATCAAAACATATTGCAGAATGAAAACAGTTGCAGAATTTTCCACTGTGATAGCTTCCTAAAATCACTTACAGCTCCCTAAAAATACACAGAAGACAGTATTCGCTATAACTTAACGGAAAAATGTGTGTGTGAGCATGTATATGCCATAAATATACATGGTAAAATTATAAAAATACAGTATGCAAAGTTGTAAAATAAGAGGTTTCTTCTGGGAATGGGAGTGGGAAATGGAATAGGGAGGGGTCCAATGGGCACTTTCTTCTTATCTGTGGATTTTTTTAAATTTTTAAATAATTCTGAGGTATAGATGACAAAATATTAGCACTTATTAGTTCTGGGTGGCAAATTTGTGGGTACTGTGTTGCCTTTTGTCCTTTTCTGTACAAAAAAATCTTAAAAGAAAAGTAAATACAAATCTACACTAGCATTTGTCTCATCTCTTAAAGCCATTGCAAGGCTCCAATAATAAAATATTTGTGAATGTTCTCATCGAAGTGAAAAGTTCTGTACAAATATTAGGCTCCATAGCTAATCTGCCCTATTTACTATTAATTCTATTAACTTTCTGCTAAGACTTGTATCTAGATGTTCCACTAGGTCTCACACACAGGTGGGGGGTTTTGAGCAGTGACTAGGTCACAGACGTGTGATACATCATTATGGGTATGATAACTGAATTAATCAACTGATTGGTTTAGCATGGCTCTGCATAAGGAGAATGGTTTAGCATAGTCCCTGGGTGTGGGTGGCACCAACAAATAGGTTCGTAGTTCAAATGGAATAAAAAGGAAAAGGAAGGGCTTACTGCCTGCCATGCCATGGATTGTTTTTCCTCTGCTATGTCCTTCTGCCATGACACCCTGCCATGGAGCCAGCTAACTGTGGACTGAAACCTTTACAAACTGTGAGCTAAAATAAACCTTTCCTCCTTTAACTTTGAGTGTGAGGTATTTTGTCCCAGAAATGAAAAATTAACCAAAACAGTTCCATTTCAGAAGTCCACGTTGTTTGGTATCTCCAAATGTGTGGTGAGGTTGGCAGTGATCATGATGGGAGTGAGGGGAGTGGTGGGTAGCAGTGATGGGGAGTTAATGATGTTGGTGATGTTAGTGGTGGCATAAAGATTAGTGGTGGTGGTTATATTGGTATTGTTGATGTTTCTGATAGTAGTGGTGATGGTGGAGATAGCACGGATAGTGGATGATGGTGATGGTGTTTGTGATGTGGAATACTGGGGGTGGTAAAGATGGTGGATAATGGTGGTATGATGTTGGCGGGAAAGATGATGGCAGTGAAGGTGATATGTGTAGGGATAAAGTTAGACCTCTGATCTAGCTCTCTGCCATGCTATGCACTGCCACATAATTTCATACAATTCTGGGACTGAACATCTTACTTCTAGTAGAACTAAATCCTATAAAGCCAACTTGCATGGATGTGTAGCTAGCATTGCTCCTAATAAACACTACTCAAAGTACTGCATTTTGTATTGTAGTTAGCATTTTCTGTAAATTCTTGAACACTTGATGAGTTATTTATTTTTTCTTAGAACTATAGCAATATGAGAAGTGACCACAAAATGATAGTACAGAAGTGTCACTAAAGACCAGCTGTACCTCTGGGGTTGAACCATGATCTCCACTCAGCAAGCTGCTCCTGCTGGAGCTGTATCTGCAGGAGACTCAGGCTGTGGGAACTTCAGGACATTCGAGTGACACAGCATGCTGTGGCATTCAAGAGCTGCAGAGCCATCTGGTTCTCCTACCTCAGCTCCACCCAACATCCTGACTGCAACTTACTGAAAGACCTGGGGCTAGAACTACCAGGCTTGAGGCTCTTGAATTCCTACTGATACTGTGATGATAAACGTGTGTCATTATGACCTGCTAAACTTGGAGATCATTTGTTACTCCTAGCATGTGCGAACAGTGGACGATATTTGCTGTAATTATTATTCAAGTGACTGTTAAATGCAGAGAAGCTATTTCTCCAGATATTTTTTTATTAAGTACAATCATTTTCTCCATTCATCTCAATGATGATGTAAGCTGGAAATTACATCATTCATTCATTTTTCAGTAAGCCAAGCTACTGTGCAGAATGACATTGTCATTTATACATTCACTCAGCACTATAAACACCTACCTTGTCATCAGGTGTGTTGTGATCAAGGTCCTGACTCCAAGGAGGGTGTTGTGAATGGTGGTGGTGGGGGGGAGGTGATATATGCAGGGGATAAGTTAGGCCTCTGATCTCGCTTTGTGCCATCCCATACACTGCCACACAATTGCATACAGTCCTGAGCCTGAGTGTCTGCTAAACCCTCTAAGAGCATTTGTAGTGTTGGCCAGTTCAGAAGTCTTATTCAAAGAGATGGTCCCAGGGATGGGGCTTGAAAGCCTTCAGGGAAGGAAGGCAGGTAATGAAAAGAAGGTTGGGCAAAGACACTGGCCTTGAACACCCAGAGAAGCAAGGGCTTGGGCAGGTCTAGACTACAGTGGAGAGGGTGAGCTGGGGCAAGTGTGTGAGCCGTAAAGATAGAGCTAAGAGTCTTCATGAACAGGGCGCTCATACCATCATTGGGAGTGCACATGGCCGGGTGTTGGTTTCAGAAGCTCACTGGACTGCTGTTGACAAGGTAGATGGAGGCGAGAGAGTGCACTGTGAGTCTCTGCACAGCTGCCAAGCCCAAGAGGCTGTGAGCGGTAGAGTTACAGGAGTTTATTTCTTCCCTGTCCTGTGCCTTACGGAAAATTCCTGCTTGCCTGAGCACAGGCTCCTCTCCACAGAAGAATTATTCACCTCCTGCAGAGATGAGAAATAGAAGGAGCCTTTGGTCTACACCTGTGGTTCTCAGTTAGAATTTTGCCTCTTAGGGGACATTTGGCAACATCTGGAGGCAAAGTTGGTCATCAAAACTGGAGAGAAGGAAGAGTCCAGAGGTATAGCTTCACATCCCACAATACACAGGATGGTCTCATGACAGAGAAGAACACAACCCAACACATCCAAGGAGTCCACATTGGAAAATCGTGCTCTGTACAAAGATACAGCAAAACAAAGAGGAGGAAAGGTCAGGGAAGACACATTACAGATGAAAAACATTTGCCAAAATCTACTGATACAGAACAGATGAAATAATAACAAGATATGTTATGAACAAGTGATTACCTTTATAGAACAAAAGTTCGAAGCAGAGATATAAGCTAAAAAGAGCCAACAGCAAATGTATTTTTCATAGAAATAAAGAGAAATAAGCTAAACACATGCATTAGAAGACAAAAGGTTAAGTCACAGAGCAAAACCCAATTTTATGTTGTATATCACATGTGTAAGATGTTGTATACAAGAAACATAATTCAAGCAAAGTTATTCAGCAAGTTTGAAAATAGGGTGGCAAAGTTACACAAGGAGAAAGAAACACTCGCATTTTATTTTGCAGTAAATGTCTTAAGCATTTGCCAGCTTAGCGCATCTGAACTCAGACTGAGTGTCCCATCAGAGATGGGCACAGCACTGGTGCTGGGCAGTCTGTCTCCTGAGCACAGAAGCCTGGAGTTCACCAGGGACAAAAGCATAGTTCAGACTTTGAGCTTCATGGAGTCTTGCAGAAGCCCAGTTGCAGGGGAGAAACCAGGTTCAGGGGAGGGCAGTCAATAGCCTGTGTCCATTGCTGACGGTCCAAGCAGTTTGCCCCCAAGGAAGCACAGCTGGAAAAGCTGAGGGTGCTCACTGATGTGCTATGTTCCTTTAGGAATTGGTTTTCTTTCCTGCACTCAGGTCCCCAAAAGAAAATAAAATAGAACCACTAATTTTAAAAGACAGAAAATGATCTTTATTTGTAGCTAAGACAATTTACAATGTGGAAATGCAGAGTAATTAACTAAAAGTTTATTAGAACTAACAAGAGTACAATTAGGAAGCTGGTTAAAATATGTACAAAAATCAATATTTTCCAACAAAGCAACGATAGCTGTTAGAAAATTTAATAGAAAAAGACCCCAAATGACTATGGCAACAAAGTTGTATCTATTTTACCACTAGAGGAAAAATTATATATATTTTACTACCCTTTAGAAAATGTGTGGGAACTTTATGAAGAAAATAGGTTTTCTGAGAGCCAAAAACGGTCATAAAATGGTTATAAAACATCATCCACAGCGTGGTCCCAGGGAGAAGAGAGAAGAAAGCAGAAGGGAGAGGGGGATGAAAACAATCCCAGTGTTACATGCATATGCAATGGGCCAGAACCAGGCTTGTCATTCTGTATTAGTAGTGTGCACCAATAAAACACAAAGAACACGTGTGTGCATACACACACACACATTTTGCATAGACAACAATTCCAACAGATAATCACCAAAATAACAGCAAGGTTGTCTCTGGGTAGCAGATCAAGTGCGATTTGTAAGTTTTGTTTCACTCTTTGTGTATCTGTATTTCTACTTTAAAAAAATTAACACAGACTTTTTTATAATAAAACAAAACCAGAGAGAGAGAGAGAGAGAAGTGGAGGGCAGGAAGGGGAGGGGCGGGGAGATGAGGAAGGGGGAGCCCAGTGCTGCTGGGCCTCCATTTTGCCTGTCCCGGTCACTTGTTGTCCTTTACCTGCCCTAGGGCACACATTGTCCTTTACTTCTTCCTGCTTCTGTAAGTGTACCCCATTGTGTGCCCATGCTAGACAGTGAGGTCATGTCCTTGTGCGTCCTCAGATGTCCCGGGCTTTGAAGCAACCCCAAGTGGCTCCCCACAGGGGGAGTATTTTGAAAGAAATTAATGTTCCCATGTCTTTTACTGTAATACATTTTTAAAAATTAATTTAAACATTTACTGTATTTTTATCACACTTTATAACTGCAGGAAGATCTTCCCTGAGTAAGTGGGAGGTATTCTTTGAAAGTTTAAGCAGAATTGAGACTCGTAACCCCAAAGATGGTAGGAATGTATAAAACTCTTCATTGTGCCTGCTTCTGAGGTTTCAGTGTTATTGCCCCCATGGTCTAGAAGTGGAAGCTATGGGTTTGGCCGCGCTGTGAGGACACAATGGAGAAGTGGCCAGGATCTGGAACCCCAACAATCATGGGAGTGTCATGACCAGTTGGAGAGGTCCCAAGGCTGTGGTGCAGGGAGGAGGTTCAGGAAATTGTATGCAACCTAAGGCTCCATCTCCAAGCATGGAGAGTGTGTGGATGGGGTCGTCAGGATGCCCATGGGTTCTGGCTCCCTACTAAAGTGCTTAGAGGAAAAGCAGAGGCAAAGAAAGACAAGCGAAAGAAAAGGTGCCCAAGGAAGAAAGGGGTTCTCTGCAGGGAGCCTTGGATCAGCCACCCTTTCCATCAGGTGCAAGATAGAAGCGGAGCCAAGACACTACAAACCCCAGGAAGCCCGAGTAGTCAGTCTCCTGCCTACCTCCATTTTTGGTTCATTGTTTTCTTTCTTTGGAAAGGGGTGATGCTGGGATGGGGAGACACATCAGGTATTCCCTGTAGTTCTGTCATTGCCTTCTGCAGTTTGCTTCTTTAATTCAACAGAGGTCAAGAGGTCAGCAGGCTTTCGTAGGTCTTGCCTGTCTTTGCCAATCCCTGTTGCTGGATTCCAAACCCACCTGGTGCCAGAATTATAGCAGTAAACCCTCTAAGACTCTCCCACATTGAGGACCCTAGATGCCTCTTAAATGAGCGAGGCCACTACCTCAACTAAGTTATACCACACTGCACAAGAGCTGGGCTACTACCTCAGTTGAGTTACTATCACCTGCACACACGCTCAGGAAGTCATCCAATATTGTAGCCCCAAATATTGAGTATGGTAATTCAAGTACTGTAATCCTTTCTCTAGTCTTCCTCACAATCCAAGAAATTATATTTATAATTCCATTGAGACATTATTGGAATCCCAGCAAGTTAATTCCAATCTACCACCTCCAATTCAACCCACGGCAAGAGTAAAGACTCTGAGACATATTCAAGGTTAAGGGCAGCCAAGGGGTCCTGAGTCCAATCCTCGTGAGGACATGCGGACAAAGGCCTTGACCTTAGGCCTCTTCCAGAATTTATTAATTAGTGAAGTAAGGAGGTGGCTTCAGGATGAGTGACGATGAGGATCGTGGAAACTACATGAGTAACTTGAGCTGGCTGGCAAGGTAGTGAGAAAGATATCTCTGCAAAATGCAGATGAAGATATGCAGGGGGATCAATTTGCACAACCCAATCAAGATAGCAAGTGAATTGTTTTAGGGGACTGCTGCTTCAGTTTCTGATATGCAAACTTTATGCCCTGGGAACTCATAGCCTCTTTCTCGAGGCTCATCCCCAGTCAACATTCCTGGAGCTCACTGGCTCTGCCATCCCACTGTGCATTATATATTTTACAAAGGTCACTTTGGGAGGAAACAGGACACTGTTTGATGGCTTTAAAGACTACATACCAGTACCTGCTTCTGATATGTAAACTTTTATGCCCTGGGAATTCACAGCCTCTTTCTCGAGGCTCATACCCAGTTGACATTCCTGGAGCTCATTGGCTCTGCCATCCTGCTGTGCCTATATATTTTACAGAGATCACTATGGGAGGAAACAGGACACTGTCAGATGGCTTTAGAGATTACATACCAGTACCTCAGCTAGGCTTATTTGCAATGCTTAGGGCCAATTAAAGAGAGAAGGAAATACCATAGCCAGCTCTGTATATATCAACATAGGAAATAAGTCTCAATATAATCAATGTTGCAGCAATTGTTCTGCATTCAAGGAGACCTGCTCAAGTTGTCTCCCACAATCCAAGACCTCCAGGAAGCCCCTCTCAGAGCTGTTCAGTGTGAACCAACAACCACATGGCTCCCACAATGACTGCTGCTTCAAGGGGCCCTGCAGAGTCCCCTCTAAGCTGGAAGTGGTGGGAGTGACCAGTACAGACCCATCAGTAAGAGGGTCCCCTGCAGCAGAGGAGCCAGCAGATTGGCTAGGGATACACCTGTTGGATAGATGGACTTTAGGCAGAAGGATGCATGCCTGCTCCCTGACACAGCCAGAAAGAAGTTGTGCAGATTCCAGGAAACCCATCTGCTATGAGGAACAGAGCTATAGTCCTGAAGAAGTTAGAATTTTGAAGAGGTGTCCACATTATCTGACATGAGGAGAGTAGCAGTTCCAGGTCTCAGCCCTGGTTTAGGCTCTAGGGTGGTCCCCCCAGGAGTCAGCTGGGAGAAATCAGTGACCTTACCAGGTACGGCTCATCCATCTCCCTTGTCCTGAGTCGTTCCCATCTGTGGTTTCTGGGGTGGCATCTGCTCCCCACACTGTGACTATATTTTATGAATTAACTGACTTTTTGAGAAAATCTAATTTGCATTTGAAACCTTAAGTGAGAAGTTTAATTATAGACACTTTGGCCCAAGTAAACATCATTATTATAAACTGAATGTCAGAGATGTCAGTGAAGTAGCAGTCTGCTCATCTTTGTCTCTGCCATGGTCAGGGATAGACATGCTCAATAAATTCAACAAAGGAAGAAAAGCAAATTGCAGAAGAGAGTGTGTAGTATCAGCCCACTTACTAGGAAAAATATACAATGTGTGCAGTTCATTTGTGTATAGAGGTGTTTGAAAGGGTGCCTCAATGTAATAGGGTATCACTGAATACAGGCAATCCATTTCCCATGTTACATTCTTTCATAGTTAAAAAATAAGTGCATGTCAAATTTAGAATTTAGAAACTTTAAAAATTTTTTTTAGTTTCTCAAATCAGGGCCCTACTATGTAGTTAAAACTGGCCTTGAATTCAGTATAGTCCAGGGAGGACTTGAACTCATGACAATCCTCCTGCTTCAGCCTCCAAGGGCTGGGATTACAGGTGTGGGCCACCATGCCTGGCGTAGAATTATAAAAACTTAGAATTAAACAGTTCTTCTGCACAAATGCTCTACCTGCTCATCCTTTGGGGGCCTCTGTCTGGGCAGCCTCATTATCTCTGGGATAGACACGGCATGGGCACCATGAGCCCAGGCAGATGTGGGGGAGTTTGGGAGTTGTGGGGGAGGCTGGGCAGGTGTTGGAGGCCCCAGACTCAGCTCTGATGCACTCCCATGGTGTCATCTGTTGTCCAAGGTAGACAGAAGTGTAATAGCTTGGCAATCAAGAATCTTTGGCCCTACCTCCTGATAGTTGTAAAGCATCATAAAAGTCACTTCCCTTTCCTGAGTCTCAGCTTCCACATCCAGGAAACGGACTCACCATGGCTGAACTTGCCCCAGGTGGTCCTTCCTTAGGCTTCTTTAGTCCTATGGAAATTCTGCAGCATCCTTCTTGGGCGATGCAGTGGCCTTAAGAGCACACCATGCTGCTCAGCTATCGAATGAGCCACACCACACACTGTGAAGAATGGACCACTGCAAGAGCCTGTTGGTGTTGCTAGGGGAAGGCCAGAATGTGGGCACCCTGGACACAAGAGGGGCTGGGAGGGGGCCGGGCTGGGGCAGCTCTGCCGGAGGAGTGCCCTGGGGTCCTGCCTGTCTCGGGCCTGCAAACAGCCAGAGAGGGGCAGAGCTCAAGGCCAGGAGGTGAAGCCAGGACATTTATTTTGTCACTTCAAAGAATAAAACTCTAAGTGACTCATTCTTTATTCCTGGAGCCCCAGGCCTGCAGGGTGTGCATAGGTCAGTGTTACATAGCTGTGGCAGACTGAAGGAGGGTCAAGTTTACAGGTCATGAACTTCAGCCTGGACAGAACTACCTGGGAGGCAAGGGTGCCTAGCTGGGATACAGGGGGTTGTGGGTGGAGACCCTCATTATAGCCCACTGTGGTACCCAACTTCAAGGTCAGGGAGGTCAGGAACGAAGGCACTCAGCCGGATCCAGAAGGAGACCCCTGTCCACCTGAAGCCTAGGCTGCCATTTCCTGGTCCACAGTGTTTCCAGGGATTCACATCAGCAAGGGATATTCCCTGAGAGCTCAACTTTCTCTACCCGACAGCTGCAGTGCTGGTCAAGAAGTAGCGTGCATATGGCTTCTGTACTGAAGCAGCCACCTGGTCTACCAGCTCCTTGGAGGGACTTTGCTGTGATGCTGAGATGAGTGGCTAGAGTAAGCAGAGGGTGCCCCAACAGGACCTTGGATGCATTCAGGGAAAGAGAGCAAGGGTTAAGATAGTGGGGGGCTTTTTGCCTCCCACAAATGAGCAATACCTTGAGTGTCTGAGTGCTATCCTCAGACAACTGGGTTCTCTCCATGAAGGGAAGAGAGGGAGGGGGTGGCAAAGTGCACTACCTGGTAACTCAGCATTCCAAATTACAGCATGTGCACTAATCGATTAGATGTACATTGACAAACAAAACACAACAGTCATAATCAGACGCAGGTACATACAAGGACTCACTAGACCAGAAACATTTATGTCTGGTAGATAGGATAGATCAGTTAATAAACAGATCAGAAATAGCTGGACAATTATTGGGAAAAAATAATTACATTTTTTGTTCCATACTGCCTACTAAAATGAATTACAGGTAGATTTAAATGTTTAAAAAACTATAAATGCTATAGAGGAAACATAGATAATTATTTGTACAATCATTATTTTATAAAGGACTTTCTAATCATAAAACAAAGATAGAAATTATAAAAATTGATCAATCTAACAATTTTTAGAGCTTCTTTATATCAATATGAAAGATATCAAGCAGCAAAATGAGAAAAATCTTTGCAAACTTTATCACAAGCTAATGGTAGATGGCTTTAATATGTAAGGAAGGCTGACGCTTCACTGGCTAAAACTACAAGTGAAAAAAAGGGAAAAAAATTTCACAAAGGAGATACAAACAGCTAATAATTATATATAAACTAATCTCATCTTTTCATATGTACTTTTTGGGGTCAGGGATCTAGCTCAGGGGTGTAAGTGCCTGCCTGGCAATTGTGAAGTCAAGAGTTCCATCCCTGGCACAAAAAAATGTATATATATATATATATATATATATATATATATATATGATATGTGCTATTTGCACTGAATAAGATAATTTACAACTGAGCAGCAAAACAATGCTTTCAAAAGCAAATTCTTGGTTTTCTGCAATTTCACTGTAAAGTACAAACCCCTTTGACCATTCCAGTGGTCCTAGTGCCTTTCCACTGCCCATGTCTCTGGGAAGCCTGGTCACTTGGATCCTGAAGCTGAGCTCTTTGGTGGCAATGGCTTGAATGCCAGGCTGGCTTTGCAAATCTGCAGCTCCAGGGTGGCCCTGACCAGGGAGCACCAGGCCCTCAGCTCCCCACTGAGAGCTAGCATCCTATTGCATTTAGTGGGCTGGACTTTAAGGTCATGTCTTCTTCTTTCATTCAACTCCAAGTGACTAATTTTGAACTCATCAGGTAGAAACTCTGGGTCAGTTTCCCAGAACAATAATGGCTGGGTCATTCTCTACAGAGAGCACAGCGCTAGCTCAATTCAGATGTCCATGCAGCACTTGGGATGAATCGATCTGCTCATTGTTCTGCTGGGGAAAGGCTAGTGATGATATTGGGTCTTGTTTGTTGTGAAAGACAAGCCCCTCTGAGCTCATCTGGGAGTCACCACCAGACCAGTACCACCCTTCCCAGGTAAGAGGGGCTGAGCATGCCTCCAGTTTCCCATGAAGCCTAGGTCTCCGTGTGTCCCAGCAGCTGGAATCACTCTCCTACGGTGCCACCCATGCCTAACACTTGGCAGCTTGTGTCTAGATGTCCCCTCAAAGTCTCATGCAGTTAAAAGTGGGGCTTCTTCCGAGGTGACTAGATCTAGAATGTGTGGCACTGGGATTGATTCATGGTGCAACGCGAGGCTCAAGGGCATTAGGATCAAGGGTGTGCGTGCTACCTGCCCTGAGTAGCCTGGATAATGTAAAAGGGGCAGAAAGATGCTGTTAAGCTCCATCGTTGCTTTGCTTCCTTCTTCCCAGCATAAATGTTTTGCCTCTGTGAGGCCTGTCTGCCATACCACCCTGCCTTAGAGCCAGCCAATTGTGTGACCTGGAACTTCTACAAGCCGTGAGCCAAACAAACCTTTTCCCCTTCAACTTTGGATGTCAAGCATTTTGTCTCAGCAGTGAGAACAGTAACTAAGTGTCTAAACCCAAGCCTGTTGCCCCCCGAGCAGTGGCTGTTCATTCTCCGTGCCAGCTGCCCCACACTGCCCTGGAGAAGGGAGGAGGCAGAGAGGACTCTCAGGTGCCACTGCAGCCCCTCCGAGGACCCCTGCCCCTGGGTGAGCAAAGAGCCGGCCTTGTGCACCTCATCTTTGCTCGTGTCTCCCCAGGAGGACCAGTCCCTTTCCCATCCACAGTGCCGGGCCAATGGCACCATCCCAGGAAGGGTAACTCATCCTCAATAACTCAAGGCACCCTCAGCACTCACGCAGTTCTCTGAAGGCCGTCTTTAGCCCTTCGACCTTCAGAAAAAGATAGGAGATGTCTTCATGAATGTTCGTGAATTTGCTAATGACTGGAAGCTACTGTGGTTGTCATTTCTGTGTTTATTTGGTAAGTGGACACAGTGAGAACCTCAGGTATCCAGTTCCTGGACAGATCCAATATTATGTAAGAAATAAAACAGAGCTAGTCAGCAGACAGTGGAATGTTCTAGAAGACTGAAGTGGAAATTACTGCAGCCTTCAGATAAACCACATAAAATAAAGAGATAAAACAAGAGAAATGACAAGAGCAGAAAAGAGGGAGAGGAAGGCAAATTAGGTAATTTAAAATAAGCATACCATAAATCTTTTTTTAATAGTGTGGTAGTGATGTATCAGTAACTCTTCAACTTTGGTCCATATCCAAAGCAGACCAGACACATGCTTTTTTGTCACCTTTCCAAATGTATGGTCAGAGTCCAATAGTGCTGCCTGGCAGCAGACTGGACATGGGATGTATCTGTGTCCCGCAGCCTGAGACCCCAGGACGCCTGCAGTGGGACAGGCTGACCACTTGTGGCTAAGGGATCTTGAGCTTGTGGGAACCATGGACTGTCTCTGTAGGAGGGTGTCACCAAGAGCACATTATAGATTCGGGTTGTGGAAGAGGCTTTAGATGCTGGCAGGCAGGTGTGCTCCTGTGACTGGAGAGTTTAACAAATCTAACCTAGAAGCAGGAGGCTAAGAGGGGCCAGACTATACTGTATGATGAGTCAGCTGCTAGTCCTGTCAGCGGAGAGTGGATGTCTGGTCATTTTTGCTCATGTGCTGTGGCCTGGCTTGTGTTGTGCTCTGCTACTGGACCCGAGTGGTCTTGTGGAACACTGATGTTCTGTGCAGTGGTTTAGGTGCAACACTGAGGCCCACCCACCAACGGGAATGGGCAGCTTTACTCTCTCAGAACACAGTTCTCTCCCTTGCATCTGGTATAAACTGCATGGGAGCTCCAGCCAGTGCAGACTCCAGCGTTCTTCTCAGACAGGGTGACTGTGGTAACAGCATCCTGGGCCTAGGAGTTGGGCCCCAGCCAAAGCAGCACCTGGTGACCTCAGGCCCAGGGCATGGACAATTTCTACAGGTATGCAGACTCTTGCATCCTGTGGACTGCAGCCTCTGTCAGTCTCGGAAATGGGTTCTGAGAACTCCATCTGTCTTCAGCCTCTCCTTCTCCCATTCCTTTCAACACTGTGAAGTTCCTTCATTTCCTGTTGACACTGATTTCCCCTTACAATGGTACCATTTAATAGCAAAGGCTAGTGTCAGATTTCGTGACCTCCTAAGGACAGAATTTATCAGTGTAGTGTTTTTCTGACAAGTTCCATGTATCCCCAGAAATGCACAGTGATGCTCTTGGGACTGTGAATTCTCGAGGGGCAGGAGTGTAGCTTCTGGTGCTCCAGTGGATGAAGGTCATCCCACAAGCTGGCCGC
This sequence comes from Dasyprocta punctata, assembly GCA_004363535.1. NCBI lineage: Eukaryota > Metazoa > Chordata > Mammalia > Rodentia > Dasyproctidae > Dasyprocta > Dasyprocta punctata. Next base: position 75,633 of record RJWM01005271.1, on the reverse strand, counting down.
CTGGCTGGCCCCTCCTCTTGCAGGTCCACTGTGCCTGGACATCTGGGCAGTACTGCCCCAAACAGGTTGTGGGAAAGACTTCTGCACAGCTTTCCAGTCAGCTTTGCCAGGAGGCAGAGGAGCTGTTAATACCTGGGTGAAAATCACATTAAAAGAATATGTGTCTGGTTGTCTGGAAACTGCTCTAAGTTTTGAATTCTAAGATATTCGACAATGTATCTTTTAGTATACCAAAAAGTATTCCAAGTAAACCCTACCTCAAGAAAACCAAAGATACAAAATATGTTTGTGTTCTTAAGGGAACTGATTAGGTTACGTGCCTCACAACTGAGCTCCCTCAGGGGGTTTAGATGACCTGATGTTTTGCGTTTATATCTCAGTCTTCAGAGACATGATGATGCTAAGGAAATGCACGTAAAATGCTTTCTGTTGATGACAGCCAGCAGCTAGGGCAGTTCGGGTAACAGTGAGCAGTGACCCATGGCGGGCAGGAAGCTGTGAGAGGAGGTGCATCAGTCCGGAGGGAAGTGTAGGCAGTCAGGGTGGAGGTCTTGGCCAGCACGGAGGACTTGTCACCTGGGGGATCCAAGCAGTGATGGGATTGAACGAGATGCATACTTCCTGTCCTGAAGGCTTCCAATGTCTCCTGCACCTCTGGAACTTGGCTGGGTGACAGGTTGGATAGAGACCTATGGAATTCCCTTCACCTAGCTGGGTGACAGGCTGGGTAGAGCACTGTAGAATTCCCTTTTCTTGTCAGTGCCCTGCTGTGCCATAACACAACTCAGTGTTTTCAACGCTGATTTCATTCTATGTTCAAAAATGAGCTTTTTAGTTGTTTGTCCAATCAACTTTAAAGACCGTAGCGAACATTTCTTGACTTGTGTGGGATTCTTCAAGACCCAGCTGCCTGACAGCCTTTAATAATTAAATAAGGAATGACAGCAGACAATGGAGCCCTGTGTTTTTGACTCTAGCAGATTCTTCTATGTTTATACCTGCAAACTTGCTCTACTAGTTACTCTCTTGCTGCCCAGTGAATCTGTATTTTGTAAACACCATAAATCAGGCAGATAAGGCCAGTTGGGGGCTGCTTTCCCTTTTATTCAAAGGAACTTCTTGGTAGGGATGCAAAAGGCTACATTTTCAATGCTTTGTCAAGAAGCTTCCATCATGGTAATTTTAAATCTCTTTGGTCTCCCTCTTGAGCTGTTTTTGTTGGCTGTTCAATTGTCTTCAACTGTAAAAGGTTATAAATATGGTTTATTGCGAGCAAGCCCATCTTCCAATGAATCCCCACACCTCACGACAGTAGTTAATCCTCTGTCCCCTTCACTTCTGCAGGGGAGCAGAGATTAAGTACTCATGCGAGGATGCTGTTGGCATACAAAGCACGAGCAGGCAGCTGGTTGAAACTAGATGGATTCAATTAAAAATCCCGCACGGAAAAAGGAATAGAGCCAATCTGGAAACCAACGAGACTCAAACATTCTCTCCTCTCCCCAACCTCTGGCTGCTCTTTGCCTGCCCAATTGTCTGTCTGATGAATGAGAATTTGGGAGTTCAGCGATGTTTCTGAGTGAACCATGACTGGTTTGAGGCTTGTTTGTTTGTTTGTTTGTCTAGGCTAGTTTGCAAGTGGACTGTGGCAAACAGTTGCACCGCACCCTGATCTGGGTCATATCCACTTTTTCAAGCTGTCTACCAGATTCTGGGTCCTGAGAGTCACCTCAAACAGATCTGTGTGCTCGTTCCTGGAGAGGGTGTCTTCTCCCACAGCAGGTCTTTCTCCCTGTCTGGCTGCTGATCAGACAACTGGGCAGATCTGAAGCTGTCACCTCCTTGTCCTTATGCCCCACACTACAGCCAACCCTACATTGCTAACCCTGTGCTTCCACAGCACTGAGCTCACCCCAGGTTTTTGTAATTACACAGAGCCCTGAAAAGTGTCTCATCCCTAAAGCACCAAAAGGCACCCAAAAGACCGTATTAGGAACACAGTAAAGGAGGTCAGTACTTTGATGCCTCTTGTGCCAGAAGTGAATCTCCAGTTCTGTGATGGCGGCACTTGCCCAAGAAGGAGGTAAGCGGTTGTTTGTGCTGTGGTCCTTAGCTCACCAAGTAACATGGTATCCCATTTCTGCTTGGTCTCTTTCCGCCTAGGTAATAGCCAACATTCCCAGAATATATGCATCTCTCTTTTCGGAAAATTCGAGGACCTTTTGCTGTGATGATTGGAAAAAGAAGGTAGGTAGTGTGTGAGACCAAAGCCAGCTGTCACCAGCACTTCATGCTCCTGCTTTTATGTGGTATCAGAAGACATTCAGAGAAGGAACGTGGGTGACCAACAGTCAGATCTGTTTTTTTTTTTTTATTTGTCTGTTTTTAAAATCATTTCTATACCCAAGTCAAAGGTAGAAATGCAGCAGATTCAGGCCACATAGGGCCAAGGTTGGTATTGTCTAACCCAACGTCCTGCCGGTCTACCATTCATCCTCTGTTTATTAATTCCGAATTAGGGGCACTCTCACAAACTCAAAACTTATTGTTTAACAGAAAAACTCTCCTTAACATTAAGGGCTAGCACCCCATGAGTCCTACAGATCATACTATGATGATCAGGACACTTGATAGCTTTTTGGACTCTTGGACAATTCAGAATAGCAGAGACAAGGCCATTTGGAGACAAGTACAGTCCAAATGGTCATTCTTCATGCCCTATTTTAGAGCTTGGACAATGCCGAAAGATTTTATAAACTCAAGAATTATAATAACATCCACAGTCCCACCCCACTGCTTTCCCCTCCCAGTATGACCCCATTGCTATCCGTGTCTTTGTGAGAAGGTGGCGGAGCGGAGTTTCTAGGAAGCACCATTTGTCAGAGCTTGTATCAGTCAGTGCTTATCAGAGAAATAGGTTTAAAGCAAGATGTACAAATATATAAGAATTCACAAGGTTGGCTTACGGTCGCCCATAAAGTCAGGTGTGCAAGAGTGCAAAGCACTGTCTGTGTGCTAGAGATGTAAAGGATCCATTTGAAGGCCTGGAGTTCAGCAGGCGGAAGGGTCTGTGTGGGAAGGCTGAAGATGACCCCCAAAGTGAAGGTGAAGACTGGAGCTCCCTGAAGAAAGAGAAGTGAGCCTTCCTTCTTCATTTCCCTTTTATTCCGTTCTGGTGGCAGTCCGCACCCAGAACCATGCTGAGTCAGTTTATTTGGGCATTTCTTATTCAAGTCGACATAATCAGTTAACTGTCACAGGGCAGCTTACAGAGTGTGGCGCCTGGATGGAACTCACAGCTGGGCCATTGCCTGATGGGCCAGACAGACCCCAGCCACCTGCCCCTGTGCTGGAAAGGGCTCTCCTTGAGGGCTCCAAGAGAGCGCCAGCTGTAGGAGGTCTCACTGATCTGGCATAACCTCAAAATACCTTTCATTGAGCATTTTTAGTGTTGGTACTTGTTTTATTGTTTTTAGTGTGGGCTCAGTTTGCATCCTCTTGCTGGCATCATTTAGCTGGCCTAGATTTGGGTCAGTTCTACAGCTTTTGCAGAACTTCAGGAGTCCCATTCAAACACCTTGTGACCAGGCGGCGGGTCCCAGCTTGTGCTGCATTGGCCAGTGGGCCCTCCAATCAGTGTGCACTCTGCTCCTGACCAGCAGGTCTGCACAGATCTGAGACCTGGGGTCAGGTGTTGCCATTGCCACTTGGTGGGGGGAACTAGAGCAATACTAGGGAGAAAAGATTACAGTACCCTAAAACATACAGTGTCCAGGTGAACTAGATGGTGATAGGCTTTTCCTCAGTGCAGTAGAAAAGCAAGAGCAAAGAAAGGAGAAAAGAAAAAGGCCTTTATTGTGGCAGGGGAGGGCTACAGTAGAGTGCAAGATCCCCTGTGGCAAAGAGAGTTTTTATTCAGTTTGCCAGGGGGTGAAGTTTGAAGGGGCAGGCAGAGTGACGTTTTGACAGTTGATTGGGGGAATGTTGGTGCGCGGGAAAACCAGAAGTTCAATTTTGGGTTTGGGGAAGAACACAGAAATCAGCATGGAAGGGAGGTGCTGTCCAGTGCCATGCTGGTTAGACATCGCACCGAGCCTGCCAGTGCTTCCCATGGATGGAACTCAGCAGATGATTCTTGTCTTCACCATGTTTAGTTGAGCCATTTTCTTGGGCCCATTTTCTAGGGTGAGGTGGATGTGTTGTGCTAAGTATCCAAATAGCAAACAGCAGTGGCGTGTGTGGCTGTGTGACAGGCAGATAGGCAGGGCGAGTGGCCCGAGGGCGAAGAGCCTTCTCTCCACGCCTTTTCCGAGTCTAACACAGGGTCCTGCACACCACGGGTAGTGAGAGTGCACGCAGCTGGTGGTGGTCCTGACACCCAGTCGTCTTGGTTACCTTGCTCTCATTGCTGGGCCAAAACACCTGACTCCATTCCTTGGCTGATGGGCATTTAGGTTGCTTCCGAGATCTGGCTGTTACAAATTGTGCTGCTATAAACATGGGTGCACATGTATCACTGTGGTATGATGTTTTCAATTCTGGGAATATGCCCAGAAGTGGGATAGCTGAGTCAAATGGGACTTCCAATCCCAGCTTTCTGAGGAGCCTCCAAACTGGTTTCCTCAGTGGCTGCACCAATCTACACTCCCACCAACAGTGCAGGAGGGTTCCTTTTTCCACATAGCCTCTCCAGCATTTGTTATTGGTGGTTTTCTTGATCCTGGTCATTCTTTCTGGAGTGAGATGGAATCTCAGTGTTGTTTTAATTTGCATTTCTGTAATGACCAGTGATACTGAACATTTTTTCATGTATTTATTTGCCATTTGTATTTCTTCAGCAGAGAAGTGTGTATTCAACTCAGATGCCCAGTTTTGGACTGGGTCTTTGAATTTTGGGGGTTTGATTTTCTTTAATTCTATCTATGTTCCAGATAGAAGTCCTTTGTCTGAGGGATAGTTGAGTAAGATTTTTTCCCAATTTGTGGGTTTTCTTTTCACTCTGTTGGAGATTTCTTTTGACACACAAAAACTTTTTGATAAGATGTGGTACTATTATATAATGGAATACTACTCAGCTATAAAGAAGGACTACATTGAACTTTTATAGGTAAATGGATGCAACTTGAGACCATACTCATAAGTGAAATAAATCAAACTCACATCTGTAAATACCATATTGTCTCCCTAGTGTAAGAAACTGAAAGAGCAAATAAGATACAAAATCTTCAGTAAATATTGTTGAAGGATAACAAACTGCCCAAAGGGAAAAGAATAAATCAGATAGGGAAAAAGAGAAAAGCAGGAAGAGGAAAAATATAAATTTGTATATATACCCTTAAGTTAGCTAAGAGCATTTTGTTACTAACACAATTAACATTCATAGGATTAGATGAATTTTACAAATCTATATCTGGTAATCTGAGTAATTCTTTTGAAGATAACAATGCAAAATAACAACCTTAGTTATGTTCCTACCACCTTATTTTGCAAGCCTGCCTTGTTACTGTTTTGGGCTCTTTGTTACTGTTATTAGTCCCTTTTGTTTCTTGGTTTTTTTTTTTTTTGTAATTTGTTATGTTTTGTTTTTCCCTCTAATACAGAAAGGATGGATGTACACATATAGGCTTATACAAGCCTAGAACTTCTCCTAAAGAGTTTACAAGAATTGATTTCATTACGAGTGATGGTATGAACAGCTATTTTGAAGAAAACGAGATATTATGGTAGCCATTGCTGATTTCCTATCATCTTGTTGTGAAGTCCAGTAATGCTTATATCCTTTGTTGTGATTGTTCTTAGTCCATTCTGTATTATTTGATTTCAATATGTGTGAAAGTGTAGGCAGCTATTTTGAAGAGAGCAAGAGACATTATGGTAGCCACTGTTAATATTCCTATTGTCAGGTTTTGAAGGCCTATAACGCTTTCATTCTTTTGTTTTTATCAGTTCTATACTATTGTGTTTTATTTGAATTCATTGTGTGTGAAGATATGGCCAACTATTTCAAAGAAAACAAGAGACATTATGGTAGCCACTGTTGATTTCCTGTTGTCTTGTTTTGAAGTCCTGTGTTGCTTGCATTGTTTTGTTCTGATCTGCTTTCTTATGTTCTGTTTTGTTTTGTGCTCTTTAAAATAAAATTTTAAAAAAATGCCTGACTTCTAAAATGAAGGAAGGAAAGGTTTATTTAGCTCACAGTCTGTGGAGATTTCAATCCATGATCAGCTGGCTCCAAGGTGGGGTGGCCTGGCAGGGGGGCAGCAGTTCAAGTGGCAGAAGAGTACAACACAACACGAGCAAAGGAAGGAGGAAGAGCAATCCTCTTCTCCTTTCTTATACTGTACACAGGGTGTACACACCCCAAGGGCAGGTGTGAGTACTCACCAAATCTCTGTGCCTTCCTCTTGCACAGGATGAGGACGTTTGCAAAGTAAGAACCCTGGCTCCCTTCTGAGTCACTTAGTTAAACTTCTAAACTTCTCAAGTTGACAGTGTATCAACCATAACACCAACTTTTTTTTTTTAAAGAGGCTAAAACCAAGGAAAATAAAACAGAATAAAATCAATCAAAATAAACCAGTATAAGTGATACAGGACTTCAAAACCTTATAAAATCAACAATAGTTACCATAATGCCTTTTGTTGTCTTCAAAATAGTTGCAGATACCTTTGGACATAGTAAAAATTGAACAGAACAGAATAAAATAGAAACAATAAAAACAAAACAATGAATGCAATAAAGACTTCAAAACAAGCCAATAGTAAATCCAAAATGGCTACCATATGTCTTGCTATCTTTTAAATAGCTTCTCATGCCATCAGATCTAACATAATCAAACAAAACAAAAGAAAATAAAACCCAACCCAAATAAATAATGAAAATGATATGGTTTCCTGGCTGGGATCACTTCCTGGTGAGGCCTTGCTCTCTCCCTCTGCAGTCTGCAAATGGTGCTGACTCACAGAGAGAGGCGTGGGTCTGGCTGTCCCCACTCCAGAAGGAGCCCACTCATGGCGCTAGTTTCCAGGCGGGGATCACCTCCTGATGAGGCCTGGTTTTCTACCCCCACAGTCCACAAATGATGCTGACTCATGGAGAGAGGCCATAACACCAACTCTGAATACAGATTTGCCTTACTAACTCAAGTTTTCATAACATTTAAAAATACTTCTTACCATACACAGATTTTTTTTAAAGTATCAAAAATTTTGAGCCAGAAGACAACTAGCCTGCCTTCCTGGTGAGTGGTGCGTGACTGCCACAGACTCCAGGAAGAAAAAGATCCGTGCCTGCCATACACTTACTGGCGTGCAGGCTAAGAATCAAGGACCCCTCCGCCCTGTAAGCAACCTGCTGGTTTGGAGGACCAGCTAAGTTGATAGCAACTACAGTACATAAAGCAACTACATGCTTGTATTGTTTGGTTGATTTTGCAGGACTGGGCCAGCAGTCTGAGCATCTCTTGGGAAACTGACAGTATGCAATGTAGCAAATATGGGGGATTCTCTTCTATCTTGTCTTGGAGGCCCAATATTGTTCTCATTGTTTTGCTTTACTCTGATTAAATTTCTTTTTTGCTTCATTTCATATTCTATTTTTATTTGTTTCATTCTGTTTTGTTTTTGGTTTGATTTTACTATACTTGATGGAATGGTCAACTATTGTGAAGATAACAAGATATACTATAGTAGCTATTATTTTCCTAGTATCTTGCTTTGAAGTTCTGTACCAGTTCTACTGCTCTGTTTTGATTGACTTTGTTCTGTTATGTTTTGTTGGATTTTACTATCTTTAAAATAAAAATTAAAAAAAATAAAGTATTAAAAATTTTTTTGAAAAGTGCTAGAGGAGACCCAGATATTTCAACATAAATCATCATCTTTAAAAACTGTATCTGAACAAAGTTTTCTTTAAGAAGTTTTATATCAGTCTTTTATTTTCTTGAATTCATCTTATCATATCTTTTCCATTATACAGTGTTAACCTGATATAATGTTTTCATATTAATTGATTACCTCATCAAAATTACGAAGAGAAATTAAAGTTAACTTTTAAACAATTTCCTATGACCATCAGATTCTAAGTGTTAAATATTTTCTGAATTGAGCTATCAATATAATTCATTATCAGTACACATTTGATGCAAACAGCTGTAAATATTGATAAATAATTATTAAACTTGTGTTATTAAGGTAGTAATTCTGTGTACCACACATCTCCAAACATCAGCAGGCTAACCCAGTGGGACCTCATCTTTTGCTCTGTTGTGCTTCCAGGTGAATATTCTGGTTGGTCCATCTGAGATTCAGGGATAGACGTCCATCCTATTCCTCCTTCCTCCAGGGCAGGGAGACGAATGTGTGGAGATCCGTCCCCTCGGCCTGGAGGTGTCAAATTCACTATGGCTCCGTCCCCATGGTGAGGAGCAGCCATGCTGCTCCAGAGGTTGACAGTGACCAGCTGCTTCCCAGGATGGTGCTGTCCTGGAGGCTGAGGCCAGAGCAGCATGAGTGTGGGCGGGCAGCCACCACAACACAGGAAGTGAAGCATCTCTTTGAATGAGATGGTGGTTTTAAAAACACCATGTCCTGTTCCATTGATCAGTTTCATTTGTTACTAGACTGTGACATGATTTGCATCTTTCCCATTCTGTTCTTCATTTCTACAGATATAAATATTGAGAAACCACCCCTTGTCAACTTGGCAACCAGACATATTTCTTTAAATCAGCCTCCAGATACAAAGGCATGCTTATTCTTAACAGTTTGCAACTTGACAATCCATAAGAACAAGCATTAAGTCTACTCACATTATATTACATTAGAAACATAACATTTTGTCCTTGGATCCCCAAGACTTGTGCACATCCCTTTATGCAAAAGGCATTTAGCCCATCTTCAAGAGTTGCCAAAGTCCTAACAGTTTCAGCATTGTCAAAAAGTCCAAGTTCCAAATCTCCTCTGACATCTATGGCAAACTCTTAACTGTAACCCTCAGTACAAATGAAAATGAGGTTAAACACTTCCAACATATAAAGGTACAAGATAAACATTATCATCCCAAAAGTTACAAACAGGGGAATACAAAGCATTGGAACCAAAGCAAGTCCAAAATCCAGCAGGGCAAACATTAAGTCCTGGAGTTCTATGCTCAGTATCTGAAGCAATCTGGTTGCAAGCTCCAAAAGGCTTGAGTGACTCCACCTCTGTGGCATCTTTAGGGGTCTTAACTTCCATAGCTTTTCTTGGATGATCCACGTTCCTTGGCTCCACCTTTACATCTTTACACATTGCTCTCTGAAGGTGAGGCAGAAGCTGCCTTAGCCTTTTCTTGTACTTAAAACCAGCACCACGTGGATGCCACCAAGGTCTGCTGCTGGTTGGAGCAGTAGCCAGGCTTTCCTCTCTCTTGGCTGTAGGGGTCAACTGCCTGGATCGCTGAGCTCTCTGAACCTGATCATGAGGAACAGATTTTCTATGCTGTCTCCATTCTGGAATCTGGTGTGGCTTCCACCACTATTCTGGAACATAGACTCTGAAGCTTTCTTTTCCAAGCAAAGTCTTTCACTTTTGCAGTTTTGAGGCTGCAAAGTGTGAGGACTAGCTGCCTCTTCCCATGATCCCTGCAGGCCATCATTTTTATTCTGTTGCTTCTCGGCAATGGAGATCTCAGCTCTCTCTTTACAGTCCACAGCTTTACTGGAGCTTCCTTTCTGACCAAACAACATTTCAAATCACCATGCTGGGCTCTTTGCTCTTGAGTCACAACATAAATCTGGCTAAGAGCCTCCAACAATAGCCAGGCCATCGTTTCAACATTAGGTTGCCTTGAAATTTCTTTCGCTAGACTATAGTTAGTCCATTGCCCTTAATCTCAGTCTCAGGCAAAGTCTCTGGGCATGGACAGAATACAGACAAACTTTCTACCAAGCCATAATACACATCATGTGGAGTCTAACACCCAATGCAGTCCTTCTTCCCAGCAGAAACCTCCCGAGCCTGGTCTTTACCAGCAGGATTTCTATCCGCCTTCTGTTCTCCTGGGCTCTGACCAGAATCTCCCATACAGAACAACCTAAGCTGTTCCAGCACCTCCTTCAGGTGACATCTCCAAACCTTTCCAAACTCTTCCCACAAGCCATTTCCAAAGGCTCTTGAACCACATGGTCAGGTTTAGTCATAGCAATGACCCCACTCCTCTGGTACCAAATTCTGTCTTGGTTAATTATCACTCATTGCTGAGACAAAACATCTGACACCCAAAATAAGGGAAGGAAAGATTTATTTAGCTTACAGTTTTTTGAGGTTTTAGTCCATAATCAGCTGGCTCCAAGGCAGGGTGGCATGGCACTGGGACAACACTTCAAGGCAGCAGCAAGCAAAAGTGGCCAGAGTAAAAGGGGGCAAGAGCAAGCCTATTTTTCTCCCTCACATTGTACACAGGATACCCGGCCCCTTCAGGGTGGGTGTAGCATTCACAAATCTCCTTGCCTTCCTTTGCACAGGACGAGGATATTTACAAAGAAAGAACCCTGGCTCCCTGTTGAGTCTCTCAGTTAAACCTCTAAACTTCTCAAGTCAACACAATGTATCAACCATAACAACAATTTAATATGTTGGCTGTTGGTTTATCATAAATGGCTTTTAGCAGATTGAGGTAAGAACCTTCTATACCTATTTCCCTCAGTTTCTCCTTTAAACCACGAATGGGCGTTGTCAAAAGCTTTTTCTGTATCTATTGAGATGATCATGTGATTTTGTCCTTGTTTCTGTTTGTGTGATGCATTAGATTTATTGATTTGTATATGTTGAAATATCCTTACACTCCTAGAATGAAATTTACTTGTGATGATATATGATCCTTTTGATGATATGTTGCATTCTATCTGCCAATGTCTTGCTGAGGCGTTTTGCATCTATGCTCACTGAAGAGACTGGTTTATAGTTTTCATTTTTCGGTTGAGTCCTTATCTGGTTTTATGGTCACAGTGATGCTGGCTTCCAGGAATGAGTTTATAAGCACTCTTTCCCTTTCAGTTTCATTAAGGAGCTTGAAGAGGATTGGTGTTATAACCTCCCTCAAATCTTGTAAAATTCAGTGGTGAATCCATCAGATCCTGCGGGTTTCTTTGTTGGTAGGTTTTTTTTTTTATCACCGCCTCAATTTCCTTGCCTGTTATTGGATTATTCAGAGTTTTTATGCCTTCTTGGTTCAATTTTGGTAATTCATAAGTGTCTAGGATTATATTTATTTCTTCGTGATTTTCCAATTTGTTGTAGTACAATTTTTCTTAGTAGTTACTAGTGATCTTCTGAATTTCAGTGGTGTCTGTTGTAATTTTGACCTCATTTTGAATTGCATTGATGTGAATCTTTTCTCTCCTTTTGGTAAGTTTGGCTAAAGATTTGTGTATTTTATTTATTCTTTCAAAGAACCAGCCTTTGATTCATTGATTCTTTTTGTCTCAATTTTGTTAATTTTCACCCTGATCTTTATAATTTCTCTCTTTAAACTATGATTGACTTTGAACTATTCTTGTTTTGCTAGTATCTTAAGATGTGTCCTTAGGATGTTGTAGTAAATTAGGATATTCTGTAGATATCTATTAAATCTATTGTTTGAATGTGTTGTTTAGCTCTGATATTCCTTTGTTAATTTTTTGTTTAGTTGATCTATTTGTGAAAGTAAGGTATTGAAGCCACCCACTGTGATTGTTTTGGTGTGCATTTGTTCTTTTATGTCCAGTAGAGTTTGCTTCATGAAGTCAAGTGTCCCAATATTCAATGCATATATATTTATTATTTTTATTACTTCCTGTTGAGTTGTTCCTTTTACTACTATATAGTGACCATCATTGCCTTTTCTGATGTTTTAAATTGATGCTTACTTTGAGAATAAAATTGCTACCCCTGCTTTTTTGGAGGATCTTGTTGCATAGAATGTTGTTTTCTACCATTTGATTTTTAGTCTATGAATTTCTTTTGGGATTAGATGAGTCTCTTGAATGCAAAAAGCCATTGGGTTCTGCTTTTGATCCAGGCTCAATCTGTGTCTTGTAATTAGGGAGCTGAAGTCACTTACATTGGAGTTATTACTGAAAGATACTGAATTTTTTTCTGTCTTGTGTTCTTTTCTGTTGTCAACTCTTTTCTGCTTTTCTTTTGGTTTAACTGCTCGCTTTGCTTTATGTATTCATTCAATCTGACTTTTTGGGTTTGTTGGCTTTGTTGTCTCTGGCTAGGATATCCTGGATATTTTATGGAGTGTTGGCCTGTTGTTCATATGAGTTTATTCCTTTTTTTAAAAAAAAAGCAGAACAGAAAAAAAGGATAGAAATGATATAGAATTTCAAAAAAAAGTAGGGAATTAATATTAGTTAATATGTTGCATATTGTTTTCTTAGAAGTTGTTGTTCAGGTTATAAAATCTAGGCACAAAAGCGACCAATCAAACAATGACACCATAAACTGTTCTTTTTGGTGAACTAACAGAGGTCAGTAGTGTAGTTATCTATCTAGCACACTTATACATACATAATTTTATATGTGTTTACCAACATACATATAATCTTTCCCTTTCTTCCTTTTTTCCTTTCCTCATCCTGGTTGTTCTGTCCTTTTGAGCACTTTTTTTCCCTTTCGTTATTACAATATCTATTGTATATTTAGGATTTTATTACTCTTTCAGATTTTTATTTTTTATTATTTATTATACTAGGGAGATAATATAATATTTATAAAAGTGAGTGATTTATTTCACTTATGAATATGGTCTCAAGTTGCCTCCATTTACCTATAAAAGCCTCAAGATTATCCTTTTTATAGCTGAGTAATATTCCATTGTATAACAATACCACATCTTTTTTATCCATTCTACAGTTGATGGGCATTTGGGTTGTTTCCAAGATTTAGCTATTTCAAATTGTGTTGCTATAAACATGGGTGCACATATGTTGCTATGGCATGACATTTTCAATTTTTCTGGGCAAATACCCAGAAGGTGAATAGCTGGGTTAAATGGGATTTCCAATCCTAGTTTTTTGAGGAATCTCCACACTGATTTCCACGGTGGCTGCACCACTCTAAACTCCCACCAACAGTGGAGAAGGGTTCCTTTTTCCCCACAACCCTGCCAACATTTGGTATCAGTTGATTTCTTGATGGCAGCTATTCTTTCTGGAGTGAGATGGAATCTCGGTGCTGTTTTAATTTGCATTTCTCGAATAACCAGTGATGTTGAGCATGTCTTCATGTATTTATTTGCCATTTGTATTTCTTCATCTGAGAAGTGCGTGTTCATCTCAGATGCCCATTTTTGGGTTGGGAAGTTTGTTCCTTTTTAACATGAGAAAAAGTAAACATTTTACGAAATGATATAATAGTGGACTCTAATTGAAATATTTCATGATATGATGTGTTAAAATCGGCCTTATCTACCTTACTAAATAAAGCACATCCAATCTGGGTGGTCACGGGGTTTTCATCTGCAGGAGTGAGTCGGAGTATGCTGGAGAGTTCTGAAGCTCAGTGACTGCTCGAACTATGCCGAGAAGACCAGCATCTCTAAACTGTCCCCACACCTGACACAAACATGTCTATAAAGAATCCCTCACCTCTGAACACTGAAGAGCATGTATTTTCTGTTTTCCAGGATTTCTCCCTCGAGTGATCTACTGTTCATCTGCTTACAATTCTTCCCAAATCAGACATCCCTGGTTGTAGCTCCTTCTGTCCACAGAAACCTCTCTAGGACAGAAGCACCCTAGACAAGCCTGTGCTTAACCATTAAAAGGCCTGCGCCTCGAGACAGTATTTGAAAGTGTCCCGTTGTTTGGCACCTTAGGGGGTTCATAACTCAAGGTAATGCGCAAAGTTAAGATTCATGGTGTACCTTTCTTTTGTGTCAATAAGGTCAGTGTAAAGAGAAGTCGGCAAAGAGAATCTATGTGATCATTTTGACCCGTTCTCCACCTGTTTTAGGGGAGGCAGTAGAAGCGTCTAGACAGACAGTAACTTCCTTTCAGCTCTCCGAACCAGGGGTACATTTACAAAGTCTTCATGCAAATGTCGTGCATTTGGTTTAGGACGTCTTGCGAGGTGATCCGGCCACCAGGTGGCAGCATTGTCCGGTGGTTGGAGAGCTTTAACCCCGGAAGAAGTTTCCCTGAGTCTGTAACCTCCACCAGCCTTGAACAAAGGGGCGGGAGCCAAGGCAAAGAGCAGACCAATCCCAGGAACCAAAAGGACAAAAGCTCAGACAGGAGCTAAGGTGAATGACTCTTAGTCTTGGTTTCCGTCCACTTCAGCAGAGACAGTTCGGGAGACGCACATGGCAGATCGGAGGAAGGTTAGAAGGTTCCCTTAAGCATAAGGAGGAGGTCGTGACCACAGGAACACTCCTAATTTTTCCCTTATGGGGATGGCTGCACCACCAGCACCTGGCTGATTCCCTTGGGTGCCTTCGTCTAAGTGCTGAATGTCAGAGTTCTGGTCCCCTGCCCCAGGGTGCAGGCTGGGAGACCAGGCTTGGCACCTCTTCAGACACCTTCTGAGGACAAGGGGAGCGGCAGCCACCCTGACCTGGCTCTGTCTGTAGACACTTGGTCTCACCACTAGCTGTGTCTTTGCCTGATTCTTTCACTTGAATACAAGGTCCAGTGTGCTGTGCAATTGCAGAGTCAGCACAGCCTCTCTGACTTCCTGAAGTGACTCTGGCTTGCCCTTCTTGTCCCCAGAGCATTTTTCTGCTTCCTTCTAGAGCTCAGAGCGCTCTTGTGTTCCTGGAGGAGGTGTGAGATGTAAGGACACTGCTTGCAGCCAAACATGAGCAGCCCTGCTGTTTCCGATCAGCCTAGGGTTCCTGCGAATGAGCGAAGCCCAGGTCTGCTGGCCGTCCTGATGTCGCCAGATGATAGGGGCAATGCTAGATGCCCACAGTCGACACAGCCGACTGCTGCCACTGTCCCTGCTGGCTGTCACCAACTGATGCCAGCTTGCCTTGGACACCGTAGGTCAGCCTCATTTGCTGCAGGATTCTGGAGCTCCTCAGTGTTAACAGCTCTGTTTCTTCATACTATTTGGGACTTTTGGAGCCCACGCTTCCTGAGAAATAAACCACAAGCAAGTTCACAGGAACACCAAAGTGAGTCTTTATTTTTAACAGGGCCTGTGCTACAACATAGAGGGCCCAGTGTGCAGGCAGGAGCCTCCTAGACTAAATCTGAGGAAGTGCCTGGGAAGCGCTACTTAGATAGCAGCTGCAGGCCTGTTTCAGTGAGGATGAGAGAATCTTCTGGAAGGTTTGCTGTGAATGCTGGGTATATACGTAAGAGGCACAGATCCCTCCCTTCCTGATCTTAGCTACTCCAGAGAATGCAACAGTATGGCCTGAAGTGGTGGGCTTGGGGAAGGACTCTACGCTGCCTGGCTGCATGCCTGTTGCAGTGGAGAATGGCAGTGTGATAGCCAGGAAAGAAGCGCAGCAAACTGCCCTGTCCATTAAGATGCAACATGAGGGACAGAGGGAAGTAGAGGGGAGGGGTGGACAGCTGCTGGGAAAGCCGCGCCCCCAAGCCAGCAGGGGACAGTGAGTCAAGTTTCTTGTGGGCCTCACTGCCACACTCCAGGAAGTGGTTTGTTTTCTGAAGCTTGGCTTCTCATCTGCACTGTGTCCCGAGTAGCTGCCTGAGAGGCACTTCCATCTTCCACAGCTCCTCCGAGGACCAAGGCCTTTGTTTTTTCTGGACATAGCTGGAAGGAGTCTCCTCCATCACTGGTTTAGTGCTCTGCATCTGGAGATGTAGCAATCACTCCATCCTCTCAGTGAGGCCCAGTGAGCTGCAGGCCTGTCCAGGACGAGATGGACACCAAGCCCACTGTGGGACTCTCAGGGGGATTGTGGTCCTGACCCTTTACCCAGTGTCTGGGATGAGGTGAGCAGCTCGTTGGCGTTGTTGCTGGCATTCTTCTTAGGGAGGCTGGAAACTGATCAGAATATCAGCCTCTCCACCTCCATCTGCCTTATGGGGAAAAGGCTATGGGAATCCCACCTTCTGGTGCATCTGGTGATTGCAGAGCTGTGTAGGGATATAGAATGAATGTTGATACAGGGTGGGTGTCCTGCCAGAAACATCTGGTTCCTGCTGTCAGCACTCACACCGAGGCCTGGTCTGCTCTCCACTCCCCTTTGCTTATACAGTGATTTTGACTTGGAAGTTGACTGTCTCTGTCTCCCACATCTCCCAACTAGAAACCCTCATCTCATTCTCTGTCTTCTCCTTCATTCTAACCCTCTACCAGCACTGCTGCAGCTTGTCTGACACCCATCCTGCTGGTCATCTCCAGTCCTGAAATATTGATCATATCATCTGCTTATGGAGGTGTATTTTCAGATACAAGGGCAGCGCCTTCCTTAATAGTACCTCTCATGGGCACCCCACACCCTTGAGTACAGTCCTATGCAAAGAGTACATTTTTATTTCCCTTTGTCCAAAGTCAGCTGCAAAAGCATTGATATGACTTTGTTTCTTTCCAAAGGCCCCAGTGCGTCACAATCCTGAGGTCTCTACAAGGTTCCAGTGTGGTCACCATGTGGGGCTTTCCTCTCCCATTGCCTGTAGCTCCTGCATGTGTCCAACAGGGCCTGGTTCTCTAAGAGTGAGAGCAGGGTTTGATGAGTCTGCACAAAGCAACAGCACTAAAGGAAGGTTACACGTCACGGGCAAAGGCCACCTTGCAGGAAGGAGACAGCAGGGGTAGCGTAGGCTCCCACCATTCTTCCTCCACAGGGGCTATAAGAGCTGGACCACTTCTCTCTGGAGTGTGCAGGATACTTTGGAGCTGCAGTGTGCCAAAATGGAATCTCACCCAGGGTTCCTTGTCCACTACTCTCACACAGACATGTTTTGTGACACAACCAACCCCACAGACCAAGCCTTCCATAGTGCCCTGGGGACTAGAGTCAGGTCATTAGCCTCTTCTTATTAATGAAGCATTCCCATAAGCTGGCACAATATTGTAACCCAAGTACTGTAATCCATTTTCCAGTCTTCCTCACAATCCAAAAAGTTTTATTTGTAATCCCATTGAGATGTTACTGGACTCCCAGCAAGCTAATTCCAATCTACCACCTCCAATGCAACTCACAGCAAGAGTAAAAACACCAAGATGTATTCAAAGTTAAGGGCAGTCAAGGGGTCCTACACCCAGTCCCCATGAGGATGTGCAAACAAAGGCCCTGATCCAAGGCCTCTCCCAGAATTTATTATCTTGTGAAGAAGGGGGTGGCTTGAGGATAAGTGACAGGGAGGATGGCGGGAACTACATCAATAACTTGGGCTGGCTAGCCAGGTGGGGAGAAAAGCATCTTTGCAAAATGCAGGGAGAATGACATGCAGAAGGATCAATCTGCATAATACAATTAAGGTAGCAATTGAGTTATTTTTGGAGGCTGTTGCTTCAGTTTCTGATATGTAAACTTTTGTGTCCTGAGGACTCATAGCCTCTTTATTTCGAAGCTCCCGGAGTTGACTGGCTCTGCCATCCTGCTGTGCTCGTATCTTTTACAGAGAGCACTATGTGAGGATACAGAAGACTGTCTGATGGCTTTGGAGATTACATACCAGTACCTGGTTAGCCTTACGTGCAATGCTTAGAACCAATTGAAGAGAGAAGGAACTACCATAGCTCTGTGCATATCAGTATATGGAAATAATATAATGAATGCTGCAGCAATTGTTTTGATTCAAAGGGAGTCACTCAAATTGTCTCCTATAGCACAAACCTCCCAAAGTCACCTGAGCCCCGTGGTCACGCACGGCACTTGTCATCTGCATGTTGGAGGCCTCAGCTCTGTGCCAGTGCAGTTTTAATGACAGCTCAGGACAATTCCAGGCTGTGGACTTAGTGCTCAGCATGGCAGGGCTTCATCCAGTCATCCTAAGAAGCAAATATGCAGTTCAACAGCTGCACCATGGAGAGCCATTTTGGAGTATGCAGGTTAAGAGGCAGGGTAGTGCGGCGCAGCAGGTGCCTTGGAGGAGTTCTTCCTGCATTGGGACCTCTCTCCTTGGAAATGCATTCTGTTTGGGGCTCACCATTCATTTGTTAAGAGGGAAGAGGATCAACAGCTGTTCTTAATTCCAAGTTAGTCTAATTCTTCAAGTTTTGCCTTTATGACTAATGCTTTCATGGCTTGTTTTATGAAACCCTAGTATTCTACACTTCAATGTCAGGAAGAACTTCTTTTGAATTTCCACTAAAAACTTTATAATTTTAACTTCTCTGCTTAAGTCTGCAATGCATCTGGGTTGTGTTTCCTTTTTTAATTTTTTAAATTTTATTTTAAAGAGAATAAAGCAAAACAAAACAGAACATAAGAAAGCAGATCAGAACAAAACAATGCAAGCAACACAGGACTTCAAAACAAGACAACAGGAAATCAACAGTGGCTACCATAATGTCTCTTGTTTTCTTTGAAATAGTTGGCCATATCTTCACACACAATGAATTCAAATAAAACACAATAGTATAAAACTGATAAAAACAAAAGAATGAAAGCATTATAGGCCTTCAAAACCAGACAGTGGGAAAATTAACAACGACTACCGTAATGTCTCTTGCTCTCTTCAAAATAGCTGTCTACACTTTCACACATATTGAAATCAAATAATACAGAATGGACTAAGAACAATCAAAACAAAGGATAAAAGCATTACTGGACTTCACAACAAGATGATAGGAAAACAACAATGGCTACCATAATGTCTTGTTTTCTGCAAAGTAGCTGTTCATACCATCACACATAATGAAATCAATTCTTGTAAACTCCTTAGGAGAAGTTCTAGGCATGTATAAGCCTATACATGTACATTTACCCTTTCTGTATTAGAGGAAAAGACAAAAAAAAAAACATAACAAATTGCAAGAAAAACAAGAAACTAGAGACTAATAAATAACAATAACAAAGATCCCAAAACAATAGCAATACAGACTTGCTAAACAACATGGTAAGAACATAACTAAGGTGGTTATTTTACATAGTTATCTTCAAAAGAGTTACTTATATTACCATATATAAACATACAAAATTGGTCTAATCCTATGAATGTTAACTGTTTTGTTCTAAGAACTAATAGAATTAGCAATACAATCCTCTTAGCTAACTTAAGTGTACATGTACAAATTTATGTCATTTTCTTTTCTCTTCCTTTTTTTCTCCTTTACCCTATCTGATTTACTTTTTCCTCTTTGGGCAGTTAGTTACCCTTCAACAATATTTACTAAAGGCCGGGAGTTTGGCTCAGTGACTTAAGCTCCTGTCTGACAGGCGTGAGGTTGTGAGTTCAATCCCTGGTGCCAAAAAACAAAACAAACAAACAAAAAAAAAAAACAAAGAAAAAACAAAACAATATTTACTGAAGATTTTGTATCTTATTTACTTTTTCAGTTTTTTACACTAGGAAGACAATACAGTATTTACATATGTGAGTTTGATTCATTTTACTTATGAGTATGGTCTCAAGTTGCATCCATTTACCTCTAAAAATCTCAATGTGATTCTTCTTTATAGCTGAGTAATGCTCCATCATATAAAAATACCACATTTTTTTTATCCATTCCTCAGTTGATGAACATTTAGGTTGTTTCCAAGATTTGGCTATTACAAATTGTGCTGCTATAAATGGGTGCATATGTATCATTGTGGTACAATGTTTTCAATTCTACTGAGAATATGCCCAGAAGTGGGATAGCTGAGTCAAATGGGACTTCCAATTCCAGCTTTTTGAGGAGCCTCCAGACTGATTTCCACTGTGGTTGTACCAGTCTACACTCCCACCAACAGTGCAGGAGAGTTCCTTTTTCCCCATAGCCTCTCCAGCATTTGTTGTTGGTGGTTTTCTTGATCCTGGTCATTCTTTCTGGAGTGAGATGGAATCTCAGTGTTGTTTTAATTTGCATTTCTCTAATGACCAATGAGACTGAACATTTTTTCATGTATTTATTTGCCATTTGTATTTCTTCAGCCGAGAAGTGTGTATTCATCTCAGATGCCCATTTTTGGACTGCGTCTTTGAATGTGGGGTTCTCATTATTAAAAATTATTTTTATGTTCTAGATAGAAGTCCTTAGTCTGAGGGACAGTTGACTAAGAGTTTTTCCCAATTCATGGGTTTCCTTTTCACTCTGTTGGAGATTTCTTTTGACATGCAAAAACTTTTTAATAAGACAACGTCCCAGTAGTTGATTCTGGGGAGTATTTCCCATGCAGTTTGATTTTTGTTCATGAATTCTCTGTCTAGCCCTATGTCTTCAAAATTTCTACCTACTTTGTCTTCCAGCAGAATTAGTGTTTCTGTTTTAATATTTAGATCTTTGATCCATTTTGACTTTAGTTTAGGGCATGCTGGTAGGCATGGGTCTAGTTTTAGTTTTTGGCATATTGAAAGTCAGTTTTCCCAGCACCACTTATTAAAGAGGCCATCTTTCTTCCAGTGAACTTGTTTGGCCCTTTGTCAAAGGTAAGGTGGCTGAGTGTGTTTGTAGTTGTGGTTGTATCTTCTAATCTATTCCACTGATCTTCAGGTCTGTTTTTATTCCAGTACCATGCTGATTTTATCACAGTAGCTTTGTAGCATAACTTCAAGTCAGGGATTGTGATGCCTCCTGCCTTCTCTTTGTTGCCCAGAATTGCCTATACTATTCTAGGTCTCTTCTGGTTCCAGATGAATTTTAGGAATGATCTCTCTAGATCTGTGAGGTATGCTAATGGTATTTTGATTGCAATTGCATTAAATCTGTATAACAGTTTTGGGAGAATGGCCATTTTCACAATGTTTGTTCTTCCTATCCATGAACAAGCAATGTCTTTCCATTCTCTGAGATCCTCTTTGATTTCTTTTTTCAGAGTATTGAAATTTTCACTGAATAGATCTTTTACTTCCCGTGTTAGATTGATTCCTAAGTATTTCAATTTTTTGGATGCTGTCGTGAAGAGTGTGGCTTCTCTTATTTCTCTCCCAGTGAGTTTGCTGTTTGTGTATAGGAATACAATCGATTTTTGAGTGTTGACTTTGTATCCAACTACATTACTGAATTTGGTTATTACACCTACAAGTCTTTCAATGGCATTTTGGGAGTCTTCTATGTAGAGCATCATGTCATCTGCAAATAATGATAACTTAACTTCTGCTTTTCCTATGCTTATTCATTTTATTTCTCTCTCTTGGCTAATTGCTCTGGCTAATATTTCCAACACTATATTGAATAGGAGTGGTGATAATGGACATCCTTGTCTTGTTCCTGATTTTTGAGTGAAAGCTTTCCGTTTTTGACCATTTAATATGATGCTGGTTGTTGGATTTTCATAGATGGCTTTCATCAAATTGAGGTAAAGACCATCTGTTCTGATTTTCTGTAGGGTTCTTATCAAGAATGAGTGTTGGACTTTATCAAAAGCTTTTTCTGCATTTATTGAAATGATCACATGATCATTCCTTATATTTGGCTCTATTGATGCAGTGTATTATGTTTATTGATTTGCATATATTAAACCATCCCTGCATGCCTGGGATGAATCCCACTTGGTTGTGGTGTATAATCTTCTTGATGACTTGCTGCATTCTGTTTGCCAGTATCTTATTGAGGATTTTTGCATGTATGTTCATTAGGAAGATTGGCCTATAGTTCTCTTTTTTGGTTGAGTCTTTCTCTGGGTTTGGTATGAGAGTAACACTTGCTTCTAGGATTAAGTTAGGAAGAATTGCTTCCTTTTCAATTTCATTGAAGAGTATGAGGAGTGTTGGGATTAAGTCTTCCTTGACTTTCTTGTAGAATTCAGCTGTGAATCCATCAGGACCTGGGTTTTTCTTTGTTGGTAAGGTTCTAATTACATTTCCAATTTTATTAGCTGAAATTGGGTTATTCAGCAGTTATACATATTCTTGATCCAGCTTTGGTAATTCGTATGTTTCTAGGAATCTGTCCATTTCTTCTGTTATCGAACCTATGAGAGTAAAGGTTTTTGAAGTAGGTATTGATGATCTTCTGTATTTCCAAAAGGTCTGTAGTGATTTTGCCCTTTTCATTCCTTATTGAATCAATTTGAGTTTTTTCTTTGCTTTTTAAAATAAGTTTGGCTAGGGGCTTATCAATTTTATTTATTCTGTCAAAGAGCCAACTCTTTGATTCATTAATTATTTGTATTGTTTTCTTCATCTCTATTGCATTAATTTCTGCTCTGATCTTTATAATTTTCTCTTGTTTTGGCTTTGGGTTGACTTGGTCTTCTTTTTCTAGATATTTGAGGTGTAGCATCAGGTTGTTTATTTGTGTTCATTCTGTTCTCCTGATGTGGGAATTCATGCAATAGATTTCCCTCTGAGAACTGCTTTCATTGCATCCCACAGGTTCTGATAAGTTGTATTTGTATTTTTATTTGCTTGTAGATATTGTTTAATTTCTTCTTTAATTTCCTCTGTGACCCATTGATTGTTCAGGAGTGTATTATTTAATTTTCACATGTTTATAGAGTTTTTGCAGTTTCTTTTGTTATTAATTTCTAATTTCATAGCACTATGATCAGATAATATGCATGGAATAATTTCACTTGTTTTGCATTTATTTGAGCATGTTCTATGGTCTAGTTTATAGTCTATTTTAGGGAATGTACCATGTGCAGCTGAGAAGAATGTATATCCTGATGTTGTTGAGTGGAACACTGTACACATTTACTAAGTCCATTTGTTCACAAATTTGATGCAGTTCTGTTATTTCTTTACTGATTTTCTGTCTAGTTGATCTGTCTCTTTGTGTTAATGGAGTGTTTAGTTCCTCTGCTCTAATTGTTATTGTTTATTTGATTTTTCATTTGTATTAATATTTGTTTTATATAGCTGGTTGCTCCCATATTTGGTGCATATATATTTAAGATTGTTATCTTTTCCTCATGAAGTTTCCCCTTAACTGGTATGTAGTGACCATTTTTTTAAAATCTCTTTTGATCATTCTTGGTTTGAAGCTCATACTGTCTGCAAACAGAATAGGTACCCCTGCTTTTTTTTGGTTCTTGTTGCGTGGAGTATTGTTTTCCATCCTTTGACTTTTATTCTATGAATTTCCTTTTGGGTTAGGTGGGTTTCTTGTATACAAAATATGGTTGGATGTGTTTCTTGATCCATTCTGCCAGTCTGTTTCTTTTAATTGGTGAGTTGAAGCCATTTACATTAATGGTTATAACTGATATATATTGGCTTATTTTTGTCATGTTATCTTTCTGCTGTTGTTTCTTCACCTTTTCCCTCTGTTTAATTGTTTGCCTTGTCCAGTGTTTTTGTTGGTGGTGGTGGTGGTGGTGTTCCTGAACTCATAGTCATTTTTATGGCTATCTAGAATATCGTTCAGTATTCTTTGCAGGGTTGGTTTGCTGGGCATGAATTTATTTAACTGTTCTTCATCATGGAAGTATCTTTTTTCTCCATCAATTCTGAGGGACAGTTTTGCAGGGTACATCAGTCTGGATTGGAAGTCATTTTCCTTTAGGATTTGAAATACCTCACTCCATGCTCTTCTTGATTTCATTGTTTGTGTGGAGAAGTCTGCTGTGATTCTGATGGACTCTCCCCTATAGGTGATCTGTCTCTTTTCTCTAACAGCTTTTAATATTCTGTTGTTATGTTGAATTTCTGGGATGTTGAATATTATATGTATGGGTGTAGATTTATTTTGGTTATGGCTAATTGGAATTCTACATGCTTCACTTATCTATATATCAAATTCCTCTCCCACATTTGGGAAATTTTTGGCTATCACTTCTGTAAATAGTCTCAATATTATTTGTGTTGTCACCTTCTTTTTTGTTCACACCTATCAATCTTATATTGTTTTTCTTTGCATCATCTTGCAACTGTTGAATTGTTATTTCCTGATTTCTTGTTATTTTCAAAAGATCTTTCCTTTCCTGTTTATTAGTTGCAATCTTGTCTTTGAGGTCTGAAAGTCTGTCTTCACATTCATTGAGGCAGTTTTGCCCACTTATGCTGGAGATTTTGATTTCCTGGATATCTCTTTGCATCTGTTTCATGCATTCTGTGTCTTTCTTATATTGTTCATTCAAGGTTTCTGTCTTTTTGCTGTGCTCCTCAATTTTTTTAACTATGTCTTCTTTAGATGTGCTCAACATTTCTTTTATTATGTTTATCATTTCTTCTTTTACCTGGGAGATTATTTCTGATCTGAGTTCCTTTACAGCTTCATGGACTTTTTTCTTTACTTCAGTTGCTATCATTTCGTAAGTTTCAGGTGTATGGTTTACATTTCTTTCTATGTGCGTATCTTCTAGGCTTGTTTGGGATGGGCTGGAGGTTTGAGATTGCATTTTGCTCTTGCATTTTGTCATTTTCCTGTATTCCCCTGGAAAGCTGGATGCAACATTTCAGTTGCTTCCTGGGTTGAGGATATTTGCCCCTACTGCAGGGAGTTTCTCCAGATGAGTGAGGGTCATTAGTCAGGCCTTACCAGATCACTAGAGGCACTCAAAGGCTCCTCGAATGTTGGGAGTATGCGGGGCGAGCCTTCAGCAGGCCCCACATGGTCCTCCAAAGCTCCCCAGCTATTTGAGGTTGCTGGACGGAACTCTGTCAGGTTCTGAGTGGCATACCAAGGCTGAACAGCTACATGGGGTACACTGTGCAGGCCTTCAGCTCAGGCCAAAGTTCCCCAGCTGCTTGGGGTCTCTGGGTGTGTCCCTACCAGGTTGCAAGTGAGGTGCTGAGCTTGCATGGCTGGAAGGGGCTTGCTGTGCAGGGCTTCAGATTATACCACTGAGTGCAAATGGTTCCCCGGCCACTCAGAGTCACTGGGCAGTCCCCAACCAGGCCCCAAAGGACCTACTCAAAGGTCCCCAGCTGATTTGGTATGCTGGGAGGTGTCTACCAGGTTCCAAGAGTGGTGCCAAGCTTGCACAGCTGTATGGAGTTCACTGTGCAGGGCTTTGGCTTGCACCACTGAGTGCAGGCAGTTCTCTGGCCACTTGGTGTCACTGGACAGGGCTCAACCAGGTCCTGAAGGACCTACCCAAAGGTCCCAGGCTGATTGGGCATGCTGGGGGGGTCCCTACTGGGTTAAGAGAGAGATGCCAAGTTTGCATGGCTCGATGAAGTTTGCCATGCAGGGCTTTGACTTGTGCTGCTGAGCCCAGGTGGTTACCTGGTCACTTGGGGTCACTGGGCAGGGCCCAAACAGGCCTCTAGGGACATACCTGAAGGTCTCTGGTTGATGGGGCATGCTGGGCGGGTCACTACCAGGTTCCAAGAGGGGTGCTGAGTTTGCACAGCTGGATGGAGTTTGCTGTACAGGGCTTGTGCTCCTGGGTTGTGTTTCATATGTTTGGTATATTTTATTGCTTTTTATATGTTTTCCAACTTCCCTTGGTTTCTGCATATGACTGCCCGTGATTCCCAGTTCTTCATGAAAAAGCCCCCTTTCCTTTCTCTCCACAGTGCTGTCTTTGCCATGGAGCAAATCTCTAGACATGTGCAGGCTGTTCCCAAGCCTGCTCCTCTCATTCATGGGTCTATTCATCAAAAACATTCAAATACCATGGTGATTTGGTTAACAAGACTTCATAGCCCCAACATTTAGAAGGACAAGTCTGCCTACCTTTTACCTTCAAGGCTGACTTGGCTGTTCTCAACCCTTTGCACTCCTATATAAAAGTTGGAAACAGCTAGTCAAGTGTATTGGCTTGATCCTGTGTTCCCCCAAGGACTCATGTAATTTGGATGGGGCTGAGTCTGGCATTTGTGATTGGTTTGTGGTCTAGCTCTGGGATTGGTGTTGTGAATGCTGCACCTGCCCAGTGGTGGAGGCAACATACAGAGAAAGGGCAAGAGGAATGCATGTCTTTGTTGTGAATGGTTTGCCTTGTGGTTTGGCGGCCACCATCAATGGCTGTCCCACCACACATGCTGCCTTGGAGCCAACTAGGTATGGATTGAAACCCCCAAGAACTGTAAGAAATAAACCTTTCCTTCCCTAATTTTTGGCATTAGGTATTCTGTCTCAGCAACAAGTGAAAAGTAACCAAGACAGAATTTGGTACCAGAGGAGTGTGGTCATTGCTGTGACTAAACCTGACCATGTGGTTCAAGAGTATTTGGAAATGGCTTGTGGGAAGAATTTGGAAAGGTTCTGATATGTTGCCTGAATGCATACAGCTGAAACAGCTTAGGCTGTTCTGTATGGGAGATTCTGGTCAGAGCCCAGGAGACCAGAAGGCTGATAGCCTGCAAGGCTTCCACCCTTTATGGCCTCCCATCCAGCAACCTCAAATAGCTTGGGAGCTTTGGAGGACCATGTGGGGCCTGCTGAAGGCTCTCCCAGCATACTCCCAACATTTGAGGAGCCTTTGAATGCCACTAGTGAAGGCTTGGGATGTTTCTACTGAGAAGAAGGACTACATTGGTCGTTGGAGTCCACATGATGTGTGTTATGGCTTGACAGAAAGTTTGTCTGCATTCTACTTGTGCCCAGAGACTTCGCCTGAGACTGAGATTATGGGTGGACAACTGATTATTCTGGTGAAAGAAATTTCAAGGCAATGAAATGTTGAAATGGTGGCCTGTCTATTGTTGCAGACTTTTAGTCAGATTTATGTTGGGAATCAAGAGCAAAGAGACCAGCATGGTGATTTAAAATGTTATGAATTTGGCTAGAAAGCTGTGGACTGTAAAGACAGAACTGAGACCTCGATTGCTGAGAAGGAACAAAGAAATAAAAGATAGCCTGGGGGCATTCTGGGAAGCAGCAGGCCTCCACACTTTATGGCCTCAAGCTGGCAAAGGTGAAAGAGTTTGCTCAGAGGAAAAAACTGCAGAGCGCCATGTTCCAGAGTGGCTACAGAGGCCACAGGAGGTTCCAAAATGTGGCGGCTGCATCAGATTCCAGAATGGTGGTGGCATAGAGCAGCTTTTCCTCACAATCAGGTTCAGAGAGCTCAGCAATCCAGGCACTCCACCCCTACAGCCAAGAGAAGAGAAAGCCTGGCTACTGCTCCAGTGGGCAGCAAACCTTGGCAGCATCCATGTGGTGCTAATATTAAGTGCAAAAAAAAGTGCAGCTTCCGCCCCAACTGCAGAGGGCAATATGTAAAGATGTAAGGGTGAAGCCAATGGTACAGTGGAAAACCCAGAAGTTTGAAAAAGCCAGGAAAGTGGATTGTCCAAGAAAACCTGTAAGAATTGAGCAGAGTGGGCTTGAGAGACAAGTTATGAAAAATGGAGCCTGTCTTAGTTACTTTTCACTCATTGCTGAGACAGAATACCTGATGCCAAAATTAGGGAAGGAAAGGTTTATTTCTTACAGTTCTCAGGGTTTCAATCCATACTTAGTTGGCTCCAAGGCAGCATGGTGTGGTGGGACAGCCATTGATGGCAGCTGCCAAACAGCAAGGCGAACCGTCAAGAGAATGAAAAGTAAGACACACATTCCTCCTGCCCTTACTCTGTATGTTGACTCCACCCTGTGTAAGTGCAGCACTCACATCACCAACCCAGAGCTAGACAACAAACCAATCACAAATGCCAGACTCAGCCCCATCCAGATTACATGAGTCCTTGGGGAGACACAAGATCAAACCAATACATTCCACCCCTGGCCCTCCAAGGATTCATGTATATCCTTTATACAAAAGACATTTAGTCCATTTCCAAGAGTTGCCACAGTCCTAACAGTTTCAGTATTGCTGAAAAGTCCAAGTCCCAAATCTCCTCCGAGATCTTTGGCAAACTCTTAACTGTAACCCTCTGCACAAATGAAAACAAGATTAAACACTTCCAACATATAAAGGTGCAAGATAAACATTACCATTCCAAAAGTTACAAACAGGGGAATACAAAGCATTGGAACCAAAGCAAGTACAAAATCCAGCAGGGCAAACATTAAGTCCTGGAGCTCTATGCTCAGCATCTGAAGCAATCTGACTGCAAGCTCCAAAAGGCTTGAGTGACTCCACCCCTGTTGCATTTCCAGGGGTTTTAACCTCCATGGCTTCTCTCTTAAACCTACTCTGTTCAATTCTCACAGCTTTTCTTGCAGGATCCACTTTCCTGACTTTTTCAAACTTCTGAGTTTTCCACTGTATCCTTGGCTTCACCCTTACATCTGTACACATTGCCCTCTGCAGCTGAGGTGGAAGCTGCACATTTTCCTTGCACTTAAAACCAGCGCCATGTGGATGCTGCAAAGGTCCTCTGCCTGCTGGAGCAGTGGCCAGGCTGTCCTCTCTCTTGGCTGTGGAGGTCGACAGTCTGGATTGCTGAGCTCTCTGAACCCGATTGTGAGGAACAACTTCTCTATGCAGCTGACATTCTGGAATCTGGTGTGGTGCCCACCATTTTGAAACCTGGTGTGGCCACTGCCATTTTGAAACCTCCTGTGGCCCCCATCATGACTCCTGAACATGGTGCTCTGTGACCTTTTACCCCAAGGAAACTCTTTCACCTTTGAAGGCCTGAAGCAGCAAAGGGTGGAGGCCCGCTGCTTCCCAGGATGCCCCCAGGCTACCTTTTTTATTTCCTTGTTCTTTCTCAGCGGTTAAGGTCTTAGCTCTATCTTTGCAGTCCACAGCTTTCTGGCCAAACTCACAACATTTTAAATCACCATCCTGGGCTCTTTGCTCTTGATTCCCAACATAAGTCTGGCTAAAAACCCCCAACAATAACCAGGCCACCATTTCAACATTCAATTGCCTTGAAATTTCTTTCACCAGATTAATCAGTCCTCCACCCTTAATCTCAGTCTCAGGCAAAGTCTCTGTGCACAGGCAGAATGCAGACCACCTTTCTGCCAAGCCATAACACACATCATGTGGACTCCAACAACCAATACAGTCCTTCTTCCCAGCAGAAACCTCCCAAGCCTTGCCTTTATAGGCAGGCTTTCTATCAACCTTCTGGTCTCATGGGCACTGACCAGAATCTCCCATGCAAAACAGCCTAAGCTGTTCCAGCGCCACTCTTTCAGGCAACATATAAGAACCTTTCCAAATTCTTCCCACAAGCCATTTCCAAACACTATTGAACCACATGGTCAGCTTTAGTCACAGAAATGACTCCACTCTCCAGTACCAAATTCTGTTTTAGAGTCGGGCATGGTGATGCATGCCTTTAATCCCAGCACTCTGGGGGCTGAGCCAGGAGGATCATTGTGAGTTCATGAGCAGCCTGGGCTACAGAGTGAGTTCAAGACCATCCTGAACTGCATAGTGAGATTCTGTCTAAAAAAATAGGGTCAGGGATTTAGCTCAGTGGCCTAAGCACCTGCCTGGCAGGTGTGAGGTTGTGAGTTTGATCCTCAGTACCAAAAAAACGCAAAAAAAAAAAAAAACTAATTCTGTCTTAGTTACTTTTCACTCACTGCAGAGACAGAATACCTGTCACCCAAAATTAGGGAAGGAAAGGTTTATTTCTTACAGTTCTCAGGTGTTTCAGTTCATACTTAGTTGGCTCCAAGGCAGCATGGTGTGGTGGGACAGCCATTCAAGGTGGCTGCCAAACAGCAAGGTGAACTAGCAAGAGAGTGAAAAGTAAGACACGCATTCCTCCTGCCCTTACTCTGCATGTTGGCTCCACCCCTGGATGGGTGCAGCACTCACATCCCCAACCCCAGAGCTGGACCACAAACCAATCACAAGTGCCAGACTCAGCCCCATCCAAATTACATGAGGCTTTGGGGGTACACAGGATCAGACCAGTACAGAGCCCCTGGAAGTGCTGCAGGGATAGAATCGCTCAAGTCTTTTGGAGCTTGCAGCCAGATTGCTTCAGATGCTGAGCACAGAACTCCAGGACTTAATGTTTGCCCTGCTGGATTTTGTACTTGCTTTGGTTCCAGTGCTTTGCATTCCTGTTTGTAACTTTTAGAATGGTAATGTTTATCTTGTGCCTTTATATGTTGGAAGTGTTTAGCCTCGTTTTCATTTGTACCGGGGGTTACAGTTAAGAGTTTGCCAAAGATCTCAAAGGAGATTTGGGACTTGGACTTTTCAGCAATACTGAAACTGTTAGGACTGTGGCAACTCTTGGAAATGGACTAAATGTCTTTTGTATAAAGGATATGCATGGGTCCTTGTGGGGGCTAGGGGTGGAATGTATTGGTTTGATCCTGTGTCCCCCCAAGGACTCAGGTATTTTGGATGGGGCTGAGTCTGGCGTTTGTGACTGGTTTGTTGTCTAGCTCTGGGATGGTGATGTGAGTGCTGCACCCACCCAGGGGTGGAGCCAACCTACAGAGTAAAGGTGGGAGAAATGCATGTCTTTCTTGTGCATGGTTCCCCTTGCTGTTTGGCAGCCACCATGAATGGCTCTCCCACCACACCCTGCTGCCTTGGAGCCAACTAAGTATGGATTGAAACCCCTGAGAACTGTAAGAAATAAACCTTTCCTTCCCTAATTTTGGCATCAGGTATTCTGTCTCAGTAATGAGTAAAAAGTAACCAAGACATCAAGTTAAACCAAACAGAAATGAAGAAATCTGATATGACCTCTTGGGCTTTTCACTGGCATCACATCGAGTCTATGAGTTGACTGAGAATGAATGATATCTTTGCAAACAAAATAGTTCCAGCCTCCTTTTTTGTTTATTTGAGCCTTCCTTAAATTTCTCAGCAAGATTTTATATTTCCCTCCATACAGAATTTGTATATCTTTTGTTCTCTGTATTCTAAACATTTGATACTTCTGATGGTATCATAAATAGCATTTTTAAATTGTCATTTTCTGTTTGCTGCTGACATAGTACTAAAGTTGATTTTGCTTGCTGATAACTTTTCTCATCTATGTTATTAATTTTAATAATTAATCTATAGTACTTCTGGATATTTTTTGAGTGCCATCAAAATATTGAAAATGTGGGACTTTTGTTTTTGTCCCATCTTCATGTTTTTTATTTATCTTACTATTTTGGCTGTCTCAGCCCTCAGTAAAATGTTGACTAGAAGTAGTGACAGTGATTAATCTTGCTTTTCTCCTGCACAAAAGATGGAATTGCAAACTGTTAAATGGGCTTTACAAGATCATTTATCCACTCCAATTAACATTTTTCCAGACAGTGCTTAGGTTTGCGAAGTATCATGCCACATTGAAACTGCCACCATTCACACTAACCAGGAAGATATTTTTCATTTATTTCACACTCTCCAATTTGCTATTCAGTCACATTATGTCACCTGTTTTATTGGTCATTTACATTCTCATTCCCAATTGCCAGGGCCACTCACTGAGGGAAATACTGCAATAGAGGGGTGCTAGCTACTGTCACTGTTACTCCTTCAGATGCCATCCAACAGGCTTCTGCTTCCCATGCCACCTTGTATAAAAATGCTTCTGCCTGAGGCAGGAGGATCACTGTGAGTTCAAGACCAGCCTGGGCTACAAAGGGAGTTCAAGGCCAGCCTGAACTACATAGTGAGACCCTGTCTCAAAAAATAGGGCTGGTGATTTAGCACGGTAGTGTAAGCACCTGTCTGGCAGGCATGAGGTTGTGAGTTTGATCCCTGGTACCAAAAAAAAATGTTTCTGCCTTATGCAAACAGTTTCTTTTTTTTATGCCATTCTTTTATTTTTTTTATTTAAGCCAAGAAAGAAAAAAAAAGGAAAAAAAAAAGAAAAAAAGACATATACAACAAAGACAACAAGCAAAAGAGACAAACAAATGACTAGAGTAAATACACAACAGTAACATTGCAGGCTTACAAAACCGGATGATAGAAACTTGACAATGGTTGCAACATTGCGTATCATTATCCCCAAAATGGTTACTTACATTAACAGATATAGACACGCAAAATTGATCCAATCATATGAGTATTAATTGTTCTTTCTCAATAATGAATACATTCAGCAGTGTGTTCATTCTAGTTATCTTACATATACATATACACAGGTCCATATCCCTTCCTCTTCCCTTTTCTCTATCCGCCCTTTCCCTTCCCAGTCACTTCTGCTCCTTGAGCTGTTTTCTGCAAACAGTTTCATTTAACCTGGGAACAGGCTCAACAGATTGTTAGACAAAGTTCCTCATGCATAATACATTTTCCCTCACTCTATAGTAGTTAATCCCCAAGGATTACACTCCAACCATCTTTGACAAATGGATGTCACTCACATTCCTGAGTTTGGCTTTTTATGCTGTGTCCCTGCTTCAGTAGACAGTTCCTCAGGATTTATTTCTTCTTCTGCCAGCAGTGGTGAAGCTGCTAAACATGTCACTGCTCATTGTTTGGATGCTTGTAGTATCCTTGGTTGCCCACAGGAACTAAAGACTGACAATGGCCCAACCTATATAAATGCTGCTTTCCAAACATTTTGTAAGACTTTTCATATTTCCCTAACCATGTGAATTCCTTATAACCCTCAAGGTTGAATGTGCTCACCGTATGCTCAAAATTCAATTGCAAAATAAAAGGTGGAAATCCTTCCTCTCAAAAATTTATACCTCAAAATAGACTTCACTTGTCAGTATATGCTATTAACTTTTTAAATCCTACTAGAGATGGGACTACAGCAGCAGAAAGACAATTCAATCAGGTTTTTTTTGGTACCAGGGATCAAAAAGAAAAAGAGATAGGAAGGGTCCTTTGGAAAGATTCTCGTACTGGGTAATGGAAGGGACCCAGTCCAGTGCTAATTTGGAGTGCAGGGTATGCTTGTGTCTTTCCAGGGAACACTGAATGACCTGTCTGGGTACCAGAACATGCTGTCTGGCTGCATCATGGATCCAGACCTAGAAAAGGAGTTGTTTCCACATTCAAGAAGCTGATGCTCATTCCTATGATAGTGATGCCTCAAAGACTGCTCTATAGCTGATAGACAAGGATGGAGCTAGAGCATACCTGGGGCCAATTGAAAGAATTGACTCAGAATGCCTAGTAGATGTTAACCAAAAATGGGAATCAGAGGTCTGAGTAGGTGGTAGAGTGCTTGGAGATGACCAAGCTGAAAGTTGCATGAAAGAAGGGGACACAGAAGTTATCAGTATTCTTAAGACAAAATAAAACATAAAAAATATCTATTAATTATAGGTAAATATTTTATTCCTTTCAAATTCTTCTTATAAGAGATTTCTGCTAATTGACCTACAAGTAATTCTGACTAGTCTATTTATAATTACAAACTTCTAAAATTGTGAGAGAGGGGCCTGAGCACCTCCAACCAGAAGACAAGTAACTCTGCCTTCTGGGGGCCTGGGCGACCGGCATGGACCCCAGGAGGAGAAAGAAATGGGCCTCTCAGGAGCTCGCCCCGCCAGGCCTGAGTGCCACCAACCAGAAGACAACTAAGTCTGCCTTCCAGGGGCCTGTGTGAGTGGCATGGACCCCAGGAAGAGAAAGAAATGGGCCTCTCGGGAGCCCACCCCACCAGGCCTGAGCACCTCCAACCAGAAGACAACTAAGTCTGCCTTCTGGGGGCCTGCATGACCAGTGTGGACCCCAGGAAGAGAAGCATGCACCCCACCCTCCCCCGTATGCCTAACGGCACTCAGACTAAGAATCAAGTACAAAGCTTTGCGTCCCCTCCCCCCCAGAAAGCAACCTGCTTGTTCGGAAGTCTGGCTAAATTGATAGCAACTAAGGTACATAAAACAACTAAATGCTAGTATTGTTTTGTTCATTTTGTAGGCCTGGGGCTGACAGCCTGAGCATCTCTTTGGAAGATGACAGTACACAATGTAGCAAAAATGGGGGATTCTCTTCTGTCTTGTCTTCGAGGCCCAATATTGTTCTTTGTTTTGCTTTATTCTGATTAATTTTTTTGGTCTTATTTTATATTCTGTTTTTATTGGTTTTATTGTGGGTTTTTTTGTTTGATTTTACTATACCTGTTGGAATGGTCAACTATTCTGAAAATAATAAGATATACTATAGTAGTTACTGTTTTCATAGTATCTTTCTTTGAAGTTCTGTACCAGTTCTACTGCTTTGTTTTGATTGCCTTCATTCTGCTATGTTTTGTTGGATTTTACTATCTTTAAAATAAAAAAACAATAAAATTGTGAGAGAGCTATTATAATTCAATTTGGTCAAAAATATGTTTGAGTGCACTCTGATTTTGTAAGATGTTTGTCTGTTTGTCCAGTCTGTTAAACTGTATACTTGTTTATTTGTCTGCTTATACATTCTGTGAACAACTGTTTTTTACTTCAGCTCAACAATTTTTTTCTCTTTTCCCTTTTTCTTTTGCATTTTGAGATAATTTGTTCATAACAATTTGGTTTATAGATTTAAAAAGTACACTTCCTCTCCCACTTGGGTTGCCAGCTGGTCAGAATGATACGAAATTTGGTTTTCTCATAGGTCATCAAAAATTGCTAATTCTCCTCCCCACACACACCTTGGTACCAGGAATCAAACTTACGACCTTGCACTTGCCAGGCAGGCACTGTGCCACTAAGCTATATCCCTGACTCTTCAAAAATTGTTAAGATAATTAAACAAAAATTCCTTACATTGGGGAGAAATTATTGGACAGGACTTCAATTGAATAAGGAAGCAGCTGCATAGAAACATTAGTTGGTTCTTGTTCATTGATGGGAAGCCTCAATTATCTCCATAGCCTTATGGGAGATACCCCTCAAAATGTTATCAAAATATATTATTGTAATATGGTTACATTGCTCATTCATTGAAGCATTAAGTTTTCTAGACAATAAGGATTTTGATTTAAAGATGTCCTAGTACAGAGTTTTTCATATGGTGATGACGATTGTGACTATTACTGTTTTTGTAGTGTATTGAATGTGTTCATGCCTGCACATATGTAGGCCTTCTAAAGTATAGAATGAAGATTGCTTATCATGATAGGCTTTTCTTTGAGATTCAGAAATGTGCCTTTAACAAAGCAAAACTTATGTGATGTACATCCAATTAAAAGGCAGCAAGTTAGGTAAAATTTTATTATGTGTTAGATATAGGTGATTGAATAAAAAGATCATACTATATCAAAATGAAAATTTAAGTGTTTTGTGAAATGTCATCATGATTGTTATGCTAAAATATTATGACTAGTTTTTGATTTCTAATTTTCTATGTAAAATATGTAACTGTTACCTGTTAACTTTTTATAAGAATTCAAATATTAGAACATTCATAGTCGTAAGAAAATAATGGTTCTATTTTACATTCTAAGGTACTTGGTATTTAGATACGAAAGTAATATTAAGCTTAGTGGCTACATTACAATGTAGTGTCATTAACCTTCTATTCTGGATGTTCAACAACTGAGGTTTGGAGACCAAAAACTAGAAAGATAGATGTGGTAGGAGGACAGCCAATATTTTGAGGTCAATGAGGACCCAGCCCTTTGAGGTCAGTAAGGACGCAGGACACAAGAGAACCTCTGCTGAGACATCCCATAACTTGGTGAGTCCCTCGTCTTCTGGCCAAGGAGATTGTGGAACCACAGAGGGAAGTGACTTACAATGTACAGTGTGCCTAAGGAGAGTCTCTAGGAGAGAAAAAAATCTCCCAAGTTTTCACAGAAAGCACCTTGGTCAAGCAATGGCCGTAACTCATACAGACAGATGACACCAACAGAAGTACTAAGAGGTGCTATGCATGGTAAGAGGTGTTATCCAAGGTGATTCCTGAGATGTAACTGGCCTTTATAGTTAGCCAAAGTTAATTAATACAGGTATCATTTTAATTTGGTCTTAAATGTCCAGCAGAAAACCACAAGAGGAAAAACTGTCTCAGAGACCTTCAAACACAGCTCCTCCAACTTCAACTGATCAACCATCACTTACAACTACAAAATAGCAAAGGAGGAGATGTGGGGAGGGGCTAAAACTGGAAGTTGATCACATGTGCTGGGGAGAGGCAAGGCTGCTCCAAAAAACCAAGCTGCTGTAGTTCAAGGTTGCCAGACAAAAGGGTATCACATGACACCAAACTGCAAAATGTATAAATAAATGAACTGCAGTGATTGAGCAGTTCTTTTCCTCCCATGCAGAGAGAGCGCTCCACCTGACTTCCACTTTCTGCATACTGTCTCTTATCTCTGTCTCCATCCTCTTGCCATCTTTTCCCCTGGAAACTTTGAGAGCTGCACTGGATATGGCACTTCAGTGCATTTATAAAATGATTTACTTATTTATTTGTTTTGTTGTGTAAGTGACAGAACCCAAGACCTTGTATCTATATCACTGAGTTGCACCCCAATCTGTAATGTTTTAATATGTAATAATTTATTTATCACTTAGTTAAAATTTTTCTAATTTTCACTGTCATTTCTTTTTTGATTCATGGCTTATCTGAAAACTCATTTTGTAATTTTAAAAATGTGATGATACTTTAGTTATTTTAAAATTTGTTTCATATCTTGCCTAAATGCATTGTCTTATGATAGTATTCTATGACTGCAATCCTTGAAATATGTTTGATGTTTTCTGAATGGTCCCTTAAATGGCCAACGTCTGTAAAAGTTCAGTGGATGCTTGAAGGAAAGGAGTAACATTATATATATATATATATATATGTATATATATATATATATATATATATATATATATATATATATATATGGGCTGTGGTGTTGCTCCTGCCTCACACTTATAATCATATTGTGCAAATATCTATGTTCTTGTCAAGATTTGGTTGTTTATTCTATTAATTCTTGTCTTACTATTTCTAACTACAACTGTGGAAACATGTATTTTTCTTTACATTTCTGTTGCCTTTGCCTTAAATATTTTTGAAGTTATTTGATAAGACACATCCAAATATAAAATTATTACACTATCTGGTTGAAGCGAACCTTTCATCATTATTTCTGTATGTTTCTTATGTGTCCTCAGCAGCTTTTAGTTGTGATTTGTTTTAATCCAGGCTGAAAACAGTTAATTTCATTTATATTTAGCAGAAATACTTATATATTTTGGGCCAAAGTGCTTCATTTATTTCATTTCCTTTATCTTATTGTGTGGTTTAGATTATTATTTTTCATTCTTCCATTTTTATTCTGTATTAGTTTTTATTTTGTGCACTTTTGCTCTTTTTAGTGGTTACTCTAAAAATTACAACTTGTCAATGTCTAGTCAGAGAATATAATGGCCCTGGAATTCTAAATCAATTTATCCCTTTTGGTTTATCCTCTTGTTGTTGTCTTGTATTTTGGCTATATATATTTTGAAATGAGACATGAGATTATTATCTTCTTAAATAGAATGGTGATATACATTTATTGATATAATTCCATAAGTTTCAGTCCATTGGCCACAAACTATCAATTTTTGTTTAACAATGCCTTTATTTTACTTTTATTTTTAAAATACACATATAGATACACACATATACATGCATATATATATGATAGATTGGAAATATAGGATGGCAGTTATTTTCCTTTTTCTTGGGAGTATATTATTTCATTATTTTGGATTTTCTTTTTTTTTTTTTTTTTTTTTTTTTTTTTTTTTTTTTTTTTTTTTTTTTTTTTTTTTTTTTTTTTTTTTTTTTTTTACTTTTTTTCTTTTCTTTTATTTTCTTTTGTTTCTTGCTTTTCTTTCTTTCTTTCTTTTTTTTTTCCTGTTAAAATGTCAGCTGTCTACCAAGTACTAAGTTTTGTTCCTTGAAAAGAACTCGTATCACCTTTGATATATTTGTAATATACTATTTCTCTTTGTCCACTAGTCACACTTTGAGATGTTCAGGTGCATATTTATTTTTCTTTATCTTGCTTTGGATCAGTGGACTTCCTGGGCCTATAGTTGGTGTCTTTTATTGGCTCTGGAAAGTCCTTCATCATTGTGTCTTCACATGTCTTGCTTGTCCTCCCCCTGGATTTCCGAACCTTAGGTTTTCTCTTCACTCTGTGTTCAGCGCCTCTTCTGCATTTCTCACTGATCTGCTCTGTGTTCAGCGTTACGCATGATCGACTCCAGTCTATCAATAGTTTAATTCTCTCCTTCATGTTTTGTCTACATTACTGTTAAACCCAATCACTGAGTGCTTGTTTTTCAAAACTAATATCTTAGTTCTAGAATTCATATTTGATTCACTAAAAAATCTCATGTTATGTTTCATTGTTTCATTTTATTTCTTGGTTGTTTTCTGCTGGTGTGAAAAGATGCTTGGCTTCTTTTCTTTGAATATTGTACCCCAGTATTAGCCCAAATTTGTCAAATTATTGTACAACTCTTTCTACTCTTTATTGTTTCAGCTAAGTTTTTTTCTCAAGAGGTCTTGTTTGGTAGTTAATTAAAAATGTATATTCAAAAAAGTATTGGAGAAATAATCTGAGTCCTTCAGATAGAATTTCGTTTGCTTCCTTGGGAACCCAGAAGCACATACACTTGGTACCACTGTCTTCCAAACTGAAAGTTTGAGTCCACTTTGAGCTCCTTGTTGACACAAAGCTTAAACCTGTGCAAGACTTGGTGTGTGTTAGTTCACCCTTCTCCAGAGCTGGAGGCCACCAGAGTCCCAGTGTAACTGGGATCTTTATTCTTGCAGGTGCAGAGAATCTCTGAAAGTGAAGTGAAGCTTTGAAACCATTTCCTCCTGTCCCTCAGCATCATTAGCAAGTGACCACATGAGTGCTAGACCTACCTCTTTGACTTTTCATTTTCTCTCGATGTTTTAGTCCAACAATTTCCCATTTCTTTATTAGTTCTTTGATTCTTTGAAAGGCAAACTACCAAACTTAGATTTTGGTTATTATTGTTAGTGCTGGAGATTGATCTAACCTGAGGCCCTTTTGTGTGCAAAGCACACACTCCACTGAGCCATACCCCCAACACTATGAAGATGTTTGAGCAATGTTTTTTGGAAATTATTCCCAAAATTTTGGAAGAGAGGGTCCAAATTATCTAGTGTGCTGCTATTAGAACCAGAAGCTACTAGTGTGGTTAGGCCTGGACTCCAGGAAATGAAGCTGAGTATGATGTCCTATGCTTACTGACATTAGAGCTGAGTCTTACTGAGGAGAGCATATAGCCGAGTAGCTACTAGGTGCAGGAATCCCTGCGACATGGCAGAGACAAGGCCCAAATGCATGGGATACAGTACCTACCCTCCAGGCACTAGCAGATGGGAAGACATTCCCTTGGAAGACACTTGTAGACACAAGAACACAAATGCCACAAACAGAGCAAGTCATTCTGAAGTTGTGTGGCCAAAGTTCTGTGAAAGGTCACTTCGGCCTGGTGACCTCTGGGAAGAGTGGCAGAGGGATTTTTTGAACTGGGTTTTGAAGGTTGGCTATGATGGGTTCATGCTAGGTTACAGAAACAAGAAGAGTGACAGTCAGAACAAGGAATGTGTTGAAACAGAGAAGCTCTGTTTGGTTCGTTAGCAGTTCACTCTCTGGCTCCTTTCTGCCTCTAACTTGTAACAATCTGGCAGAGGTCTGGTTGCGAGGGGACTCACGCCTGAGGGTGCTGGTTGTGCTGTAGAAATCTGCCTGCTGGCGTGCGGGTGGCTGGACATCCAGGGAGGAAGCAGAAGGCTTGGTGTGTGAGTGTATGTGGTAAGGATGGGGAGAGTACACCACTTTACATGCTGGGCCCGCAGGCATTTCTGTGATACAGTAACAAAGCTGCTCATCTCTAAAAAGCTCATTCACAACTGTGTGCTTTACAAGACTCAATTTTCTCCAAAGACTGAGAGGAAGTCAGTGTTGTGAGTCTACAGATGCCAACTCCAGCACACGCCCACCCTTCTCCTTTCTCCTGACTCTGGAATCTCTGGCTAGGAGGGCTGAGAGCCTGACTCATACTTCTGCTGACAGTCAGAGATTTCCTAAAAAACACACAGGCAGAGGGAAGTTTGCAAACAGATTTCACCTCCTCAAGCTTCATTGTTACTGGAACAACAGTCCTAGAACCACAAGCCCACACTCAGGCCTGAGCTTTGTTGTTCTGGTGAGCGCTCTTGCACTGGAGATCGCCCAGGTCAGATCTGCCTCCTCTGGGCAGAGGGAGAGGGGCTGCTGTGGAGGGGTCTACCACGTTTTCTGTTGCTACATTTATTTTACTGATAACATTGCACACACATAGTTAAGAATAGAGAGAAAGATGACACCTGTACACCCAAGTTCTATCAAATTTTAACACATTGTCCTATTGACTGAGTGCTGTTTAAAGAATACCATTGTCCCAGGGACATGAGACCCCTGTGTATCAGACTCAACATTGGTGCCCGCATCATCCTCACAGGTGGGTTCTATCATGAGTTCCAGTGACATTTCTGGACATGCTTTTTGGAGCTTTTCATACACAAACGTGTATCTATAAAGAACTCTATTATTAGGGGCTCCCAAGCCATGTAAGTGAATATTAATGACATAGTTGGACTTATTTTTCTTTCTTATTTTTCCCTCTATTTATTTTTCTTTTTCTCTGCTTTCTGTTGGCTTGTGATGCTTCCTCTTTTTTCTTTGTCACTTTGGGGACTATCGACATTTCTGATATATATCAGAACCGTGGTACTTCAGTTCATGAACTTAATTCATTCCACTATTCTGGTTGTGAACAGACTTGGTTGCTAATGGAATCTGATTTCTCCATAAGATTCAATGTAAATAAAGTTAATCCATTCCAAACCACATGTATTACTTTAATGACAAAAATGTGAAACAAAGTACAGCACAGTACAGAATGCAAAGAATGCTAACCTTGCTTGAGGTGACTTCTGGCCCAGAAGGTAGATTGGAGGATTGTTTGGAGGGAGAGTCTCCTGCATTAGGACATAAGGGTGATCTCCTCTAGGGGCTTCTTCTCTTGTCTGTTAGCTGGACTATTCACACTGCCCCTCAGGTTTCCAAGGGTGAGTGTCTCTACTAAGCAAGGCTGAAGCCCCTTGTGGCCTCCTGGAAATCATGTAGATCTTTTCTTCCACATTCTCTTGGCTGAAACCTGCACTGCCCCATACAGTTGACACTGCCACAGGTGGCTGTGACTGCCGACTTGTGATTTGCCCAATCTGAGACATGTGGTGGTCTTACAATACATGCTAGGTTTCAAAAACTTAGTACTCAAAACGGAATACAAAACGTTTCATAATTTTTTATTTTTGTTACATGTTAAACTAATATTCTGGATATATTTGGTTAGATAAAGTATAACATCAGTTTTAACTGTTTTCTTTTACTTTTTCATGTGGCTAATATAACATTTAAAATTACATATGTGGCCAACACTGTGGTTAAGTTTGAAAGCCCTGGGTGACGCATCTGTCCAGATTTAAAAGGTAGGAACACAGACCTCCTTGTCATGGTTGTATTTAAAACCGCTTCACTGTGCTTTTCACTTACTGCTTAGAATTTCTTCATTTGTGTCTTTTTCTTGCCTGTTTGCTTTATCCTCTTAACTTTTTGTCTAAATCTGCTGTCTTCCTAACTTTCTGCTCCTGTTTCACAGGGGCTATCTGTTCTGCACTCCCTTGGGAGGGAACGGAGACTCCTTCTGAGGATCATGCTGTGGAGGGTGCTGTGTGCACCCCAGTCTCCCTCCCTGCTTTCATCTGCTCCACTGTCCTGAGTGGCACTCTCTGCCTGGAAGTAGAAAGGTGGCCTGCAGTTCAGGGCGGCCTTTCTCCCTCTTCATGGAGCAACAATAGAGAACAGAGAACTAACTGGTCACCGTTTTCCAACCCCAGGATGGAGATGGCACAGATGAAAAGAGAGATAAAAGTGCAGGCCTATCTTTGATGGTCTTTATCTTTCTTGCCAAGGGTAGGTAAACAAGGCAGGCATGAGCTCAAGCTAGATATGCTTGTCTCTATTTAGTGCAACTGCTTTTCAATTTGCTTTAGCTCCTCTTTTCCCAAATCCCTGAATGAGGCTATTAGACTGCTAATCAATCAAGATACATTTGCAACTTTGCATCTGCCTATATTTTGGTAAGACATTGGGAAAAGAAGCATGGGCATTTTAGCTAGGTGTCATTTGTACCAGAATTCAGGGCATAATTTTTAATTGACTTTATTTTAAGAGCAATTCTAAGTTCACAGGAAAGTGGAATGGAAAATGTAGAGTTCTCATCTACTACCTCCCTCATGGCCCCACACAGAACCTTCCTTGGGATCAGCATTCCAGACCAGGGGGTGTATTTGTTACAATTGCTGAACTACATTAATATACCATCATCCCCCAAATCCATAGCTTATATCAGCAGTCATTGTTGGTGGACTTGCTATGAGTTTTGGCAAGCATGTGATGACACATGTCCATCATGTATCCTACAGGACAGTTCCGCTCCCTAGAGAGAATGTGCTCCATCTGTTTATCCTTCTCCTCCCTCGAAGCCCTGGCAACCACTGATTTCTTTGATGTCTCCATAGCACTCCTTTTCCAGAATGTCATAAGGTTGGAATCAGATTGGTTTCTTTCACTCAGTAACATGATTCAAGATTCCTTCACGTCTTTTCATGGTTTGTAGCTCATCTCTTTTTAGAGATGACCAATATAGTGC
Source organism: Dasyprocta punctata (assembly GCA_004363535.1). Classification (NCBI taxonomy): domain Eukaryota; kingdom Metazoa; phylum Chordata; class Mammalia; order Rodentia; family Dasyproctidae; genus Dasyprocta; species Dasyprocta punctata. Next base: position 33,171 of record RJWM01005271.1, on the reverse strand, counting down.
CTACTTATCCAAGCACCCATGAAGGGAAGTCTTGGTTAATGTCCTCAGTTGACTTCCAAATTTGACAACTATCCATAAATCTACTGTAAACATTTAGGTGCATATTTTTGTGTGGACATACATTTCCAGTTCATTTGGGCAAATACCTAGGAATGCAACTGCTGGATGGCAAGAACAGCATGTTTCTTCTTGTAAGAAACTGCCAAATTATCCTCCAGTGTGGCCGCACCATGCTGCATTCTTACTGGCAAAGAACGAGAGTTCCTGTTGCTCCTCATCCTCATCAGCATTTGTCGTTCCCAGTGTTCTGGACTGTCACCATTCTCAGAGGTGTGCAGTAAGAACATGAGCACTTTCCAGTAACAATATACCAATGCTGTAATTTGTGATTACTTAATGATACATGACATTGAATATCTTTCTGTATGCTTATGTGACATCTGTAGTATTTGCTTATTTTTGTGCATTACTAGATTTGATTTGCCAATGTTTTATGCAGGAATTTGCATCTTTGTTCATGAGATTAACAATTTCTTTTTTTGGGGGGGTACTGGGGATCGAACTCACAACCTCGCACCTGCTAGACAGGTGCTTACTCCACTGAGCTAAATCCTCAGCCCGCTGTTCATGAGAGATATTGGTCTTTTCTTGTAATACCTTTGGTTTTAGTATTAGGTGATACTGTCTTCATAGAATGAGTTGGAGCTGTTCCCTCTGCTTTTGAGGACATTGCAGATAATTTTAGAGGATATAATAGATAATCGGTGTAATTTTATTTAATATCACATAGCATATCTTACTCTATTACTTTATATTGATTCTACATTTGCCATTATACTTAATGTAGGTTTCCTGTAGACAACATGTAGGTGGCCTTGCTTTTAACATCACACTTACAATATTCTTTTACTTGATGTACTTAGACTTTGGCCTCTAAAATGGTTATTGACATAGTTGAATTACTACCTATTTTATTTGCTACTCTTCTGTATTTGTTACCCTTCTTTTTTTCCTTTTTGTTGTCTGCCTTTTTCCCGACTTTTGTGGTTTAACCTAAGCATTTTGTATGACTCTGTTTTCTCTCACTTGTAGACATAGCAGTTACGCCTCTTTTCAAACCTTTGAAGTGGTTGTTTTAGAGTTTGCAATTAACAGTAATCCAACACCACTTTCAAATAAGAATATAAGCACCTTAAAATCACTGAGTGTCCCCAGTTCCTCCCTCCCAGCACTTTTATCTTTGCTGCTACTTATTTTGCTTGGAGATAAACATACAGGACACATATGTACCCATTAATATTTGTAATCTTGATATTATTACTTTACTTAATCATTTGTTTGTTAGATCAACTAAGAATAAGAAAAATTAGTGTTTTTTTTTTTATCTTCACTTACTCATTCTCCAATACTCTTTCTTTTGTTATATAGATCCAAGTTTCTGGTCTGCATTTTTCTTTTCTTTTCTTTTCTTTGAAGAACTTTTTTGTTTCTTGGGATGCAGGTCTACAGAAACAAGTTCAATTTTTGTTTGAGAAAGTCTTTATTTTGCCCTCACTTTTGAAGAATTATTTCATGAGATATAAATTTTTGCACTGGTAATTTCTTTGTCTCTACAGAGTAAGTATTTCCCTCTTCAAGAATAGCTTTCTGGCTTTTGAGAAGTTGAAGTAATTCTTGTCTTTTCTCTTGATAGGTAAGATGTTTCTAGTTTTCCAGTTTTTAAACAGGTTTTTTTCTTTGTATTTGATTTTAATTTTCTGCAGTTTGCATATGATGTTCTGGGTTAGCCCCCTTTTTTTGTTTTTGTTGCTTGGGTTTTTGTTTTTGTTTGTTTGTTTTGGGTTTTTGGGTTTTTGTTTTGTTTGGTTTGGTTTGCATTTTTTCTGCATTGTGCTATGGAGCAGTGTCTGACAATTTTGGGGAAATTCTGTAATTGTTGCTCCAAATATTTTCTCTGTTCTTTTCTCTTTTACTTCTCCTATTGTATGTCTGTTGCACCTTTAGCAGTTGCCCCACAGTTTGGATATTCTGTACTTGTGTATCTTTACTTTCTAGCTCTGGAGGTTGGCACCAAGACATTCTCCACCCAGAGGATCTCCCCTCAGCCCTGTTCAGCTGACTGGTGAGGCCACCATAGTGTCCCCACTTCTGCTACAGAATTTTGATCTCCAGCACTCTCCCTATCCTTTCTTAGATTTTCTATCTCTCTGCTTGCATCATCAAGCCTGTGTCTGCTGTCACCAGTCATCTGTGTATCAGTGAATTGAGTACGACAGTGAGAAGTGATCTCTGGTAACTCAGAATCATTCACTGTCAATAGCATCTGCAACACACAAAATATGTCCAGGTCAGCTGTTTTGGTTAACGGGAAGGCATTCTAGTCCACAGTTGGTATGGTGCATTAACTAATGGTCAACTTGTAACACCCAGATGAACTGCATCAACATGGCACTGGGGTGGAAGGCCCACCTGAGGATTGCTGCCAACAGCATAAAAAGGAGAATTGGAGGGGAAGATGATGCACTGTTGATTCTTCTGGACAAGTTTATCACGCTGGCTTTCCTAATATGAACTCAACTATTCTCATCATCAGAGGAGCTCAGGTCCTCTGAGAATGGCTGTGGTTCTCTTTGGGAGAGTTCTGGTCCTAACTTCGAGTATCACTTCCTGGGTGCAGTGTAGATCCCTCAGTCTGTGAGCACAGATTCTCCATCCCGCTGGCACTAGCTTCCACCACTGGCTTTTGGACCTTCGCAGTGCAGATCCTTGACACAGACTTGCATGACATACTGCTGTGGCCTCTAGGCCTGCAGCTGGACTCCAGGAGGACATTTCCATGAGTTCTAGGTCTTCAGCTGGACTCATGCAGGACATTGCCGTGGGATCCAGGCCCTCAGCTGGATTCTTTGGGTCTCTAGGGTGTAGACAGATTTCCTTTCCTGCACTCTTTTGCATTTGATTCTTTGGGTAAATATTATAAAATAATCCTATAAATTGTGTCCTGTATTAAGTTTTTTCCTCTGTAAATCCTGACTATGACAGTAGGGGAAGCCAGAAGATGAACATAGACATTTCATCTATGTGAGAGGTGGGTGCCTCAGCCCCACACTATTCAGGAATCATTCATGCATATAACATATATATACATGGACATGTGCAGGCAAAGACGTATTTGTCTTCATATGTACATAAATAAATCTATATAAACTTTTCTATTTGTAAGTATGTACAAATATAAAATGACCTATTATGATGAATTGCTTTAAACAACTATGGGTGCCAGTCCCAAGGAAAGAGAGGTGAGTGGGCAAGTTGGGATGAGTTCTGGTCCACCTGCAGAGTCTGAGTCCCTAGAGGTTGGTGATTTGGTTCCTGTCTGAGGGCACCAAACTTGAGCCAGGAAGAGTAGATGCTTCAATTGAACTCAAAAGCAAGAGAAGAGCTCATGCTCAGGGTGAAAGAAGCGAGCTTCTCTTTCACCAGAGAAGGCAGAAAATCCAGTTAGAAGGTCCAAGAGCCATGAGGCCATGGTGTAAATTCCAGTTCTAGATCGAGCGTCTGAGACCCTGGAGCCCGGAGACAGAAGGCCGCTGTCCCAGCCCTGACAGAGCCAGCTGCCCTGCCCCTCCTTGTCTGTCCGATTCAGTCAAAGCCTCCCGCACCCGCACACATGAAGCAGAGCCGAGCCCTCAGTTCACTTCCCCAAGTGCTGATCTCGTCTGGAAACTCCCCTCTGACACGAGCAGAAAGAAAGCATCCCGTGGCCCAGGTGAGTGCCACACACAATTAACCAGCACAAACTGACTGAGAAGTCCACCCACACTGGGGCAGTCTGCTTGGCCCAACCTATCGTTCAAAAATTCCCTCACCAAAACACCCCAAATAATGTCTGACCAGGTATCCAGCCCCCCTGAAGCTGGGTCACACTGGCACACAGTTAGCCATCACCATCAGGCCCATGTGCCCCGCACTGAGACGCCTCCAACCTGGGACACTGCTCACCCCGTGTCCTCATGTGTTGAAAACTGCAGAGAAGGGGGAAGAGAAGAGAATTTGAGGCATGGAGCCACCTGCTGTGTTTGGTAGAATGAGGAGTTTAGTCCTTGGAGGTGTGGGGTAGACAGGGGTGATCACAAGAAGGGGGCACAATGGGCCATGTGCTGGGGACCCAAGTGCCATCCCAAGTATGTGACGAAGGGTTTTAAGCACAGTCATATTTGCATTTCTGAGATGTCTCCAACTTGCCTCCTCTTATTGGGCAGAGCTCTCCTGCTATGCATCACTCAGATATCAACCTGCACCGGCTCTGGAGAGGCTCCATGAGTCTGCATCTGTGAGTGGTGTGCAGTGGGCGGGGCTGTGGCCCTGAGCAGTGTGCAGCGGAACCCTGCTCCTGTCTGCAGTGACGGCTGTATTCAGGGGTGCAGTTCCAGCTGGTGAGGCTAGAGGTGCTGTAGGCCCTGCAAGGGGACTCCCTCTGCTTTTGGAGCTCCATTTGCAGCCAAGCCAAGCTCTCTCACTGCAGCCATGGAAATGCGCAGGCCCAGAACTTTCCCCCCTGTTCCAAGGGTAAAATCTCCACACCTGACCCAGCCCAGGTCTAGTGGGGCTCCAGCCTGTCTCCCTGCTCTCTTCACTGTGCTGTGGGCTCCTTTCCTGTCACACCTGGGTGACTGCTCCTAACCTCAGGCCTCTGGCATCTGCTGTCTTCTTTGCCAGGGCTTTGCTGCCCGCCTCTCCCAACTTCAGCCTGTGACTGAGTCCAAGTCCTTAGGGATTTCATTTCCATCACTCTGGTGGCTGAGTCTTCCTGGAGCAACTTGAATACTTGCATCTTCTTGCTCATCAGTTCCGGCTGTCATGGTATCCTCTGAGAGTAGAACACGGTGATATTTTACAAATGTCAAGACAAGGGAGATCCCAGGGGTTTCTGTTGAAACCAAGGGAGAGGGTTACACAACCTTAGATCACAGAGAGTGTGTTCTCTACTTCACTAACCACAGCAAGCTGCCTTTTTTGCTACTTATTGACGGGGTTTGGAAACAATGCGTTTGCCAGGTCGATAACCACATTTTGAGTTCCCAGGTCTGTGTTTATCTCTTCCAGCAAAGATGCCACGTCCACAACTTCTGTGCAATTAGGCTGCCATTTGGCTGCATGTACAGTGGTCCATTTCATTTGCTATATCCATTTAACTTCTGCAGAAGCCACATGGGTGAGCTGAACAGCAAAGATGTTGCGAGGACCACCAGCCTTGCATTTGCTAAGCCTTTGAGGGGGCTTTTGCCTTTTCATCCAGCAGGGGACATGGTTTCTAATTTGCTATCTTTGTTGGTAGAAAAAGTATTTCACAGACTCCTCCTGGTACTTCCAACTTTAGCAGTTCTTCCTCCACAGATCAGTGAACGAATGAGAGGCTCTTTCAGCTTCTAGGAATAACTACACACTTGGTGATCAGGAAAAGAGAAGACAGGTCTGTGGCTGCAATGGGACAGTGTGGGACGACTTGAATCACCATAGCCAGGAAGGTGAGCTATGATGGCACACTGGGTCCCTTGGCCTAGGGATTAGCCTGGGCGTCATGTCTGAGTCCCCTCCATAGATCCATGGGAAGGACTGGAAGGATGGTGACTCCCAGGGGACACACTGGGCTCCAGGCTATGAACTGGCTCAGCTCTGGAGAGCGGGAAGAGCAGTGATCTGTGCAGCGGTTGTGTCAACCTCTGTGCATCAAGTCTGCGAGCCCTGTCCTTGGAAACACTGTCCCATCAGCCTCCTCTTTAAAGCCACCCTTGCTGCCTCGATGGCTATGGCCTGTTGGTTTCTGATCACATGACCCTCATTTAGTGGGGATTCTGCCCCCCCATTCGCTGATTGCTTTGCCCTATGGTAGTGCTTTCCAGCTTCATCCAGGCCACAGAAAACTGTAGTGTGGAGCTCCCGGGAAAGCCAGATGCTGCGGTGGCTTTAATCAACGAGGTGCAGGGGCGATTCCAGCTCCTTTCTGGGGGGCGATGATGTAGTGAGCTCTCTGGTCACACAGGTCTCCTTACCCTCCCACCTTCCTGCCCACCTAGATTCTGCCTCTGCTGCCAGGGCAGATCCAGGACTTGGCCTGACACAGGGCACTTCGAGGAGCCATGCAGGGGCAGCTTCCACTACCTCCTCATACTCTTGGCTGCATATGAAGCCTGGGTCGCAGCCCAGTACCTGGATGTCAATAAGTTCCCCTTGCTGTGGTCTCTGTCCCTTGTCTCCTTTTCCAGCCCAGGTCCCAGTTCCTCAAGATCCTAGAGCATTGGCTCCCCAGTTCCCATCAGCATCTACTGCCCAGGTCTGTGGACTGGTTCTTCACAGAGCAGGGATGGGGATGCCGTGTCCTCTCCTGGCCACTCCAAGGCCTGGCCCTGGTTTCTGGTCTGGACAGAGGGTGTGGTAAGATCTTGGTGAGCACAGGAGTCTCCTTGCAGTGCTTGACACCAGCAGCTGCACACTGCGGCCTGTGCAACCCTCACTTGGCTTTGTAGATGAAGTTCTATCGGAACACATCCATCCCCACTGTTCATGTATTACACATAGCTGCTTTCACGCTAAAACAGCAGAGTTGATGGAGACTACGGTCTGAAAAGCCTAGAAAACCTGTCACCTGGCTCTGATGCCTCCTTCATCGTGGAGTTCCTGCAGGCTAGAGACCCAAGTTGCTCCTCAGGTCCTGTTCAGAGGGCTGGAGCCTCAAGTTCTCCACCAGGCTGGATCTCATTTTCTGCTGCTCTGACTCCGCCTCCTCCTGTCTGAAGCAAGAATCACCCAGTGCTCTTCAGTTTATGCAGAATCTATGACCCTGACCTGGGGGCAGTTTGACCCCAGTGCACCGTGAGAAGTAAAGCACTGAAGGGAGGTGATTTCTGAAACTGGTGAGAGGGACTTGGTGGCACCACTTGAAGACAGAGAAGACAAGGGCTCAGAGAGGCACTTTGGGGGTGCCTCAAAGTCAGTGACTGGAAGTGGGGGGGACAGAACCGGTGAGAGAAAGGGTAGGAGGAGAGCAGGGTTCTAGAGGATGGGTTCTAGGACTGCACATCTGCACCAGGGGGCTTAGTCGAAATCACTTGACTTCTCTAGGCTCTGGTTTTCTTACCTTTTAAGTGGAATCAGTGAGAATCTGTGCCTCTTGGGGTTGTAGTGAGACTCAAAAGAGAAGAGGTAGCAGTGTGACTGCAGGCAGGGCTGGGTGCCTTTCCTGGGGCAGGGAGGAATGCAGGGGGGCAACTTCTCCGCATTTCCATTTTCATCTTGCTCCTGGCCTTCCTGTGGTCTCTGTAATTACATTGTCCTAATACAATGTAAATTGAACTGATAAGGAGAAACTTGACTGGACATAGATTTCCTTGTTAATTCGAGTGCACAGCTTCTCTCAAAGGCTTGAGTCTGTGATTGCTTTTTCCTACTACCTTCATTACCGAGCAGGCAGCAAGGGGCTCTCAATGCCACTTCCCAGCAGAGGATGCCTCCCTGGGCGGGGTCATGGCTGCAGTGTGGGAAAGGCTCGTCGGAGGAGTGTGGCTACCTCAGTGAGGGACTGTGTGGGAGGATCCCTTCCCAGGTCAAGGAGGACTTCCAGACAGGTTTCCATAGATAAAACTCTTGTAGGAAATCGAGGTGCTCCTGCATTTCCTATTATAACTCAGCCACAATGCCCCAGATACAGCCAGGAGAGCCACGAGGTAATGACTGGGGCTGGCGTGAGAGGAATTCAGACTGCATTTGCAAAGTCAGAGATGTAGAGTCCAGGCAAAGAGGCCTTTCCCAAAGGGTTCAGAGGATGATTATTTCTCAATCTCAGCCGGTTTCTTCCTATGAAGATTTTCATGCATGTCTTTCAAAACTAATAATCTGTGCTCTTTAATTGAGCATTTAGTCAAATAAAAGCACTTTGAATATTTTCTGCAGTCCTCACTTCTGCCAGAAGGCTTTGGTTTGCACTGTAAGCAAAGCTTGTCTTTGGCCAGTCTGGGGTCTCACCGTGGGCGTTGCAGGTAAAGGTGCAGCAGGGTGAAGACACCGTGGTTCCTGTGTGGCTACAGCTGGGCCTCTTTGCTGGCTGCATGTAGCTGGAGTGAGTCATTCTGCTGTTCTGGGTCCAACTTTCCTTGCCTACAAAATAAGCCATAGCATCTACAAGAAGTCAGTGACCTTGGTCACCCTTGGAGGGGTGAGCTAGCCACCTGACAAATGGGTTAGGACATGCTGGGTCTTGGTGAAGCATCATCTTAGATTGGGTTGGTACCTCTCACAGTAATTTATGCACCTTTTGTATTCTGCGTATTTTACACAGCGCATGTGTGTCACCTACCCATTAAATAAGCTCATCTTTAAAATGAAATAAACCCGTAAACCTAGATGGCTTGTGTATCTTCTTCCAGATGCAAAACATACTTTTTCATTTCTAACCCACAATTCTATGTGTTCAGAATGATTTGCAATGCACCTTTTATTTATCACCATCATGATTCATTAAATAAGATTTTACATATTATAATTCCATAGCGAGCTAACTAAAAGGACACATGGAGCTTTCCATTCTAATTCAGGGCATTAACAAGTGTGAAAAGGCCCCATTCTGTCGGTCAGAATGAAGCATCCATCCTTGTTACTAGCAGGGCTGGAGATGGGGACTCTATCATCTAATCATGTTCCCCTAATTGGTGAGAGCACTGGTAGGGATGGCTGAGATGTGTCCAGCCAGCAAACGCCTCTGGAGCCAGGATGATGGACAGAATTTTCATTACAATCAAATGGAAATTGGTTCAGTTAATACAATAAATTTTATCACTAACTTAATTCAAGAGAAAATGCCTGCTTTTGGGGGCCAATGGAATGCTGCTTGGAGGTTTCTCGTATGTTTCTAAACTTTGAACAGTAGAGAAAATATCAGATATGTGTGTGGCATATATATAATAGTCTATAATAGTAATACGTACATGTGAATGACTATCTAGTATAAAAAAGCAATAAAATTATGAAAGTTGGCAGCAACATCTCAGAAACAATGATTTGCAAGGGATTCAATCTAAATTTTAATTTCTTAAGTCTATCACAATAAATTTCAAGAAACATGGCCTGCTTTTCAAATGAGAATGTATTGACAAGAATACCAGCTGTACACAGTAGTGTTTTATGACTTTTTGACCCCTTCTCTCAATGCATTGTCTTTGTATTTGTTTCTGATTTGAAACCTGAGAGCAAAGGACATACGGGCTATTCATCATGAGCAATGGCTAAGGGATTTGCAGAATTCCAAGCTAATAATTCTGTTTAAGGTGGAAGAAAACAGTTACAGAGGGTCAGTAACTCCCCTGGGGTCACACAGCTAGATACAGGGAAAACACAAACCCTGCTTGGTATGCTTACTTACTGGAGCCCCCAGGTAAAGCAGCAACTTCTTGGGTAGAGGAAGGTACTTTAAGGCTGGCAACCAATGGAAGCATGCAATACAAGGTCTTATCCTGGGCAGTTAGTGGTTTCTTATTTCATCATTTAAGTCCTCTTGTCCTCATGCACAATTATGAGGTTCCCAGGAGGCCTTAGCAGTGGATCCTCCCTCCCCTCAAAGTGCTGGCAGGTCAGTCACTTTGCAGCATTGGCAGCTGGCAGTAGAGCTGAGTGATTCACCCGACACTGACCCAGCAAGGAGCCAAACATGTGCCAGATGCACTGCAGAGCCCAGCAAAGGAATTGCTCCTCCATGGAAATAATCAACAAGCTTTGATCAAGAGTCTTTGTTGATTTTGTCAATGAAAGTCTTGATTGGAATAAACACCTCCAAATAGACCCAGGATGATCTGGAGAGGGGAAATTGCCACCCAGAGAAGCTGTGCTGAAGGCATGCACATTGAGTCTAGATCATGTGCTGGATAAGGGAGGACATGGGAAGGGATTCTGTATCTGTTCTCCCTGGGAGAAGACAAAAATTGAAGCCTGGGCAGTGTGTACCCCAGCACCAACTGGAGAGAGCGAAAGAGACAGAGAGAGAGAGAGAGAGAGACAGAGAGACAGAGAGACAGAGAGACAGAGAGAGAGAGAGAGAAGCCCTACCAGCAACCTTGTCACAAATGTCTACAGTAGCAAGGCTGCTGCAATCAACCAATTTAACATCACATTATTGTATTGTTGAACATATCACTGTGATGGACTTTAATTGTTTATGGTGGTTTGGCCCTTGCTTCACCTTCTATTGAAAACGGCAGCCAGCATTTACCTCTCTCTCACTGGTATTAACTAGGGGATTATTTAATTAGCTCTTTCCCTACCCTAGTGTTATGGTTTATGTCTGGATGTGCCCCGCAAAACCTTGGGCAGTCATGGGCGGGGGGCAGGATTTTTGGAGGCAGCTGAATCTAGAGTTTATAATTGGTTCATTGTCTAGTGCTGGGATTGGCGGCACAAGTGCTGTACCCACACAGGCACAGGTTGCCTGCATATACCATAAGGGAGGGAAAGGCACGCTCCCCCTTTTTCCCTTTTTGCTCTTGTTGTTTTGCTGTCTTCCAATGCCATGAACAGTTGCCCCGTGCCATGCCACCCTGCCCTGGAGCCAGTTGAGTAGTGACTGAAACCTCCACAAACTGTGAGCTAAATAAACCTTTCCTTCCTTCATTTTTGGCTTAGTGTCTCAGCAGTAAGAGAAAAGCAACCAAGACACCTAGTAAGAGGTAGGGGACATGAAGCCACTTACGCATTTTTCCTACATATAATTTATAAGGGGAGAAGCAAAAGGACTGAAAAATTGGGGTCCCTTCATCTGTTATTGCTGACATCTGTGTGCTGAGTTAAAAGGTTAGATAGATGGAGAAAAGAGAGAGAGAGAGACACAGACAGAGGCAGAGAGAGAGACCACCCTTAGCACAAACTTGATCAATGTCTTTGATTTTTCTATGCCCACCAATCTGACACGTAATGAATGTTCAGTAATCTTAGTAGGACAAATGAGTAAACAAGAAGTACAGAAAGGTGAAGGTGTGCCCCAATGTGCAATGTAATCAGGGTTGAGAGTGTAAGCAGGGAAGAGTACAGATAGCTGTTGGTGAGAGGTAGCCAGGAGATGCTAAGGAGAAGTTGTGGTTGGGCTGAGTTTTGGTGGGCAGGTCCACGGCAGTGTGGCGAGCATGGGAAGGTCAGATGTGGGGGAAGGGTAAGGATGACCCAGCTGTAGAGAGGAAGATCCTATCATGGTTGCAGGCATAGCACAGGCTCTATGAAACAGCAATTTCACTTTCATAAATATTGATAAAGGACCTACTGTGTGCCAGTGTGAGATGTGCCTAGGGATGTGCAATGGGTTCCAAGATGAATAAATGAGATACACTGGAGTGAGATGGGGGAGTTACTCAGAGGGCAGACACCACTGTGGCTCAATGCAGAACATGCTGAGGGCTCCTAACTGAGAACGAGCCGTTGGGATCCTGCAGGACTTTAGAGCTTGAGCACATCTAATAATGATAGAATGTGGAGCTGTCCAGCAGGTTATAACACGTAAGTTACAGAGAGCTCATTCCAATCCTCTCCACAGTCTGGAAAGTTTATATTTGTAATCCCATGGAAAAAGTATTGGAATTCTAGCAAGTTCAGTCTACCACTTCCAGTGCAACTCATGGTGAGAATAAAGACATTGAGGCATATTTGTAGTTGTGGGCAGCCAAGTGGGTCCTAAGCTCAGCTAGTATGATGGTTAACCAGAACGAAGGCCTCAACCCAGGATGGAACTCAGATTTTATTTATCCTTGAAGAGGGGAGTAGCTGGCGGATGAGTGACTGTGAGAATGGCAGGAAGTACGTGAGTGCTGTGAGCTGGGCTCGGTAGGAGGCCTGAGAGCACCTCTGTTACATGCAGAGAGAAGGATATGTAGAAAGAATAATCTGCATAACACAATTTGAAGTAGCATCTAATGTTCTGGGGTTGGTGCTTCAATTCTCATGTGTGATCTCTTCTGCCCTGGGAAGTCACAGCCTCTTATCTTGAGGCTCGATCCCAGCTGACAGCATCGAGTATGGCTCTCTCTCTCCTACCTGGGATGGGGTAACACTGATCTGTGGCCTTGCTTCAAAGACTACACGTCAGCATCTGGAATAGACCAATTTGCATTGCCTACAACCAATTGAAGGGAAAAGGAAAATTTCTAGCCAGTTCTGTACTTATTAATACATGGAAATAGGGCCAGGTTTAGCCAAAATGGAGATAATTGCTCTTCTTTCAAGGAGAGCCATCCAGGTGGTCCTCCACATATGTCACTGGTTTTGGTGGTGGCCTGTGTTCAGAGAACGTAGGTTGAATGTGTGAGTGGCCTGTGTCACAGGTAGGAATCAAAAGAGTTTCCTTGTTGCATCCCCTGTAGTTGTAAGAAACTTAAGAGTTGGGATGGGATGAAGGTAAGGAACAGCACCACAGGGTTCCAGGAGGCAGGACCCTAAGGAGCAGGACAGAGCCAGAAGGCACAGGAGGAGCAGAGGTGGCTGGGATAGGGACAGTAGCGACCTGTGGGCCTCTGACCTCAGGGCAGAGCGGGGAACCATAGGTCCGCAGCTGATCAGACCACATCTCACACTTAATAAACCAACAAAGACAACTTTCTAACATGTTCTAAAACTTGAAGGAGCCCAGACTGACCAACTTAGATCACTTTATCTGGCTATCAGAAGTTTCCTGGCCACATTTGTTATTCTGATTTCTGAATAGATTACTTACTATCTTTCCACCAAGAGAGGCCGAGTTCTTCGGACATCACAAATCAGCATCAGCAGTAGTGGCAAAGCCTTCACCCATTGGGCTCAGTTTTAGGGAACTGCAGGATGGACTTGGACTTGGCTCAGCTGGGCTGGGGCTGTGTTTAGACCTGGCTCCTGGAGTCTGGACCCTTCCCTCCTCTGCTCCGAGGCTCACAACCTTAATAAAACAGCCCCCCAGGAAAGGTAAAAAAGCATGAGACACAAATTTTAATCATAAGGCTGCATGCTGAGAGCAGAGTTGAAGACCTGGAGAGAGCGTGGGGATTTAACCTGCACAAGCACTGTGGTGTGGGGGGAAACAACTCCTTCCTCTTCCTCCTTCTCCTTGTCCTCTGTGTCCTTGTCCTCCCCCTCTGTGTTGTGGTGATGTAATACTTTTAAAGAAAATTTCGTAGAAAACTCTAGCAATTATTTTCTCTTCCGTTGCATACTTTCCCCTCCTTGTCCATATGCAGAGATATTTTTGTTGTTGCAACAGTTATGTGTACAATTCTTACTGTAGTTTTTAATACGGCTTATCATAAACTTGTTTCTTTTTCAGGTGTTAATTTTATCTTAGCAATTCAAGAACACACTGTCTTGGTCACTTTCTTATCACTGGAGTACAATACCCAACACCCTCAGTTTAAAGGAGGAGAAGTTTATTTTGGCTCCGAGTTTCTGTGCTTTCTGTCCTTGTCCAGTTAGCGGGCTCCAAGGCAGGAACTGCAGGGTGAACGGCCTAGGTGGAGGGAAACTGCTTACCTCATGGTGGCCAGGAAGCAGAGAGACAGGGAGGAGCTGGGAAAGGGTTCAAGTCATCCCAGGTAACGCACTCAGTGACGCATCTCTTCCTGACCAGGCCCCACCTTCGAACAGCACATTCAGCAATGGACTGAGTCCTCACTGAATTGACCCACTGGTAAGAACAGAACTCTATGATCCAGGCATCTTCTAACAGCCCCACCCCTGATCACACGAGGCTTTGGGTGAGCCCACCAGCTCCAAACTGTGAAGTGCACCATCCAAGTGAATGTGACTTAGTTTTCAAAATCCTTCTCTTAACACTAGAGGCTTTCCCACCATAGCTAACATTGTACCACACATCACTGTGAACAGACTTTGGGAAAATGCCTCCCTTGGCTTCCTAGTCTACCCTTTCAGAAGTTGGTCCTGAAATTTTCAGATCAGCCCAGGATTGAAATTTCAAGCAGCTGCCAAGTTTTTCGCCTGTCACATCTGGAGAGGAGGAGCTGACTGGCGATGGAACAGATTTCTTAGCCCAAAATCCAGTCTGGCCAGCGTGTGTTGCCTGCTAGGAGGGATTCCCAGCTTGGGGTTTTGTGATCTCTCCAGGGGTCCTAGGTCTCACCGGGAGAGGTTCACTCCATCACAGATGGCCACGCACCCTGCTGAGGCCCACCCCTCCTCGTCATCCCACCATAGGGGAGCTTCAAATGTCTCGTGGAGTTTGGCCTTCAAGGCAAATACAGGGGCGAAGGGGATTCCCCTTAGGGAAAAACTCAAGATACTGAAGGAAGTCAGAACAGGAACTCGTATCTCCGCACCCACCCCTGCCTGCTGGACCCAGGGCTCTGCCTCCCCAGCTCAGCAAACACTTGACCCTAGGGACATGCACCCAGACCTTCACAGGGTCAGGAGTGCCACTGGTGGCCACTGGGACCCTGTCCTCAGGCCACTCCCCTCCTCCACACAGGAGAGGCCTGGAACACAGCTGAAAGTGGGCCCTTTCGGGGGAGTTTGGGACTCTCCGTCTTCTCAGGGAATTGCACAGTTTCTTTTAGGCAGACAGCTACCAAGCATCACATCTGTGACACAAGCACCTTTGAATGAACTGGCCTGGCCCTGTCCACCCCCAAGGAGAGTGACATGCTTCAGTGTGGGCAGTTGCTCTACCCAAGCTTACCTCCCAGCCAGGCTGCTCTGTCTGCCTGCCTACCACCCCTCCAGACGTGGGACTAAGTTGCAAATACTGCTCAGCCCACAAGACACTGATGTCTAGTGGCAAGCACAATAATATATGACATGCAGTTTAAGAGAATGCTAACTCACGCACCTGTCTATTAAAGGCAGACAGTTCCAGGGCTACCGCAGGGCGTGTCCCCACTACAGCTGATAATCCTTTCCCGTCATTGGCGAGTCCCTCCCGGGGTGGCCTCGGATCCCTAACCAAAGGCTTGTCCTCCCGGGGGGTGGGTGTCCTGCCTCTGTGGCTTCTTTGTGTCTGAGTTCAGCAGGTAGACACCACTGGGGAGGGTTTTTTCATTAATTAGGGGTCTTTGTTGGCCGAACCCTGCGTCTCCACCCTGCTGCATCTGCTGCTGCAGGACCAAGTTCTCTGTGTCACAGTTTTGTCCCCATAGTATGGTTAGCCCTCTTCCGTGCATCACAGATTTATTCCCATTTGCCAAAGTTCAGAGCAGGTCCACGGCAGAGACAAAGATCAGGAGGCCAGGCCTGAGCCCCACCAGCGTCCTGGCCATGGCATGTTGAGGGAAGGCTGAGGCAGGTAGATTCGAAGTCGAGTACTGGAAATGCTTGCTGGGGTTGCAGGATCAGCTGCTGCTGAAAGAGCGAGTAGGCGGAGGGTGTGCACACAGGGCTGTGCTGCTGCCGCTTCCCCGGTTTCCTGGTCACATTACACTGACTCAGGACAGACTTCACCCAGGCCCAGAATTATCACACCTTCTAGCGATGTCACGCGAGTTAACAAGGGTTTACTGTGACGCCAGGTGCGCTGCCGGGAGGGGAAGTGTGATATCAGCCACGTGGTTCTGCATGGAGATAGCAGTCGGGGAGGCCAGGAGCTGCTGATGGGGATCTGGAGCCACGGCCTCACTGTGTTGGTCACACTGCCTCAGCTAAAGGAGAAACGTGGAACTTCATTCAGACTGGGAAGAACTGAAAGGATCGTCTCGGTCCGCAGGTGTAAAACACCCAGAGCCTGAAAGCTGGCTCGAAGTCACACAGCAAAGCCACTGAAAGCCCAAACCAGATGCTAATTAAATAGGATATTTAGATGCGAAGTATCTGTTAAAAACACTGCCATGAAGATTATTTTAGTGACTTGAGCATGGTGCAGCCATTCCTCTGATGTCACTCTGCTCATCTACAAACTCACAGAAATGAAAGAAAATGCTTCTTAAGTGGTTTCCCTTGTAAGTCACAGGGTGCACACTCAGCCTGGCCCCTGGCAGGCGGTGGGCGCTGTGGCAACTGCCGTCAGAAGGAGGTGAACCTGAGCTGGGGGAGCCAGGGTGGGCTACGGCTGCCTCACTGCAGGACGGCACTCCAGGCAGGTTCACCCCTTGCCAGCAGCAGGAATCACATTCCTCCGCCAGAGTGAAGACTGAGCACTGGTGCTGAGGCTGGAAGGGACTGGCAGGGACCCAGCCAGTGGCAGGAGGACAGGGGGACCACGCTCACACGCACCACTTTCTCCTCAGCAGCCAGTGCAGATGGACACTGAGGGCTCAGCTGAGAGATGAGCCTAGGTTAAAACCCACTGCAGGCAACCAGAGAGAGAATTTCCTCCTGAGACAGCGCGCCCACCACGCTGTGTCCACAGGTGAACGTGATGGTGCTGGTTCCTGTCCTTGGCCAATGACCGTCCCATGGCCAAAGGGAATGCGGAAGGGGACTGTGGCATGCAGAGGGCCAGTTGTGCAGGAAAAGGGTGCAGGGAGGCGGGAGGTAGAGGAGCCCCCGCCCTGCTCAGGCCCTCAGACTGAGCTGATCTCCAGGCCTCGCTGGCAGGGGCCCGCTCCATCGCTATCCTGGAAATCTCAGGAGCTGTATGACTCAGAGCAGTCCCCATGGACTCCTGAGGACCAAAGTGGACAGTCATCAGCATCCAGGGACACCAAACTCCAACCAGGCCCCAGGTGACCTTAGGGTTTGCTTAGCCGCGGATGTACCAAGTCACAGTGCCAGCTGTCACTGCAGAGGGGGAGCTGCCAGCATGACAAGCACTGCAGCCTCTCCTCCTCCCCAGCAGCAGACAACGTGATACAAGGCACTGAATGGCAGAGGAGGTCTTCAAATAAAGCACAAATGCTAAAATAAAATTTCCAACAAATGGGACAAATAAAAAAATTGAATGAAGAGTGAGTAAATAAATTCTCAGACCAAACTGAGAACTTCTCCCAAATCACAGGGGAAGGAAAAACGTAAATGCATAAAGAAAGTGCTCAGAGCCATGTGGGTGAGAAGATGGGTTCCTAAATCTATCAAGTGACAATTTTAGAAGAAGAAAATAGAGAGGACCCAAAGGGGTACAAGACCTGGACAAAAGACCAAGAATTCTCTACAGTTACAGAAGGACTTTAACTGTCCGCTTGGAAGGACCTACAATTCACCAGTGAATCAAAAAGCAAAACCATAAGCAATGCCTGGATAAATTGTATGATGCTTCAAAACATCAGAGATAAAGAAGGGAAATTCTGAAAACTTCTAGAGCATAAAGACAGAAAACAGCATTCATATATGAATGAGAAGAAATCTACCTCAGAAACATTAGGCGGAAGAGGACAATGGGGAAAACTCACAAGGTGCAAACGGAACGGGAGAAAGTTCTAACCCTTGAAGGTTGAATCCGTGGGTAAGGTCATCATTCCGTAAGGAGAATTAGATAGAAGAACTTTTAAAAGTTCTCTGATAAGTTTCCACCCACAGATTCTCCTGAAAGAGCAGTTATAAGATCTCCTCCAGCAGAAAGAAACAAGATGCTGGTAAGTCAAAAGAATCCAACAGTCGTGGAGGATACATTGGTGCCTGTCTTGTGAAACTGGAAGTGATTATTAAAAGACAGGAGTTGGTGGGAGGCAGGACTGAGAATTGAATCCAGGGCCCCACTCTGGTTCGATCACTGAGTTACACCTGAGAGGCTGAGGCAGGAGGATTGCAAGAGTTAGTTTTTTATTAAACCAGAAATCTAAAAACATAACAAAGCAGTCACCTGTATCTAACCAAAGCAGCCAGACAGCCCAGGAACATGAAACATGAGCTAATTTTTAAAACCCAGGAAGGAAATGCAAGACAAAATAAAACCACCACAGAGCAGAAGTCCAACGGAGGCTGCCATGCGCGGACGTCGCCTTACTGGAGGGCAGCTCTCCAGGGTCAGAAGAGTGGAATTGCCTATCCCCTTCCCTTTGGCAGCTCTACTTCAAGGATTTATCATACAGGCTTTCACTCACAAATGCGCAAATGTACTGATGGCACTAACATTTATAATAGCAGTAAATTGGAAATTACATATCCATTCAATAAATTACAGTAACCTGCACAGTGGAATATTAAGTCACTATAAAAATAAAAAGATAAGTGCATGTGAATTTATGCACATCTCAAAATAAAGCAGTCTCTTCAATACTGCTACAGAGTGATCTCTAAAATGATTGATGGTAAAAATTTAAAGAGTATAAGATAATACCATTGCATAGAAATAACACTGTGCTGATCTTCATAGCTTATCTCAGGGGGCGCATGTAAGAAACTGAAGAGAAAGTTACCTCTGGACAGGATAACTAGTTGGTCATCAAATTTGATACCACTATAGGTATCGCCTATTCAGAACAATTCATTTAGTAAGCAAGGTGACTCCTTGCAGACTCTGTGTGGCCCTCCATTTCTGTCCTCCCACGTCACCCTGAGTTGTATGGATTTTTCTAGCAGACAAGAGTTTTGAGGGCAGGGACCACACGGCACTCATCTTGGAATGGTGCAAGGAGTCTAGACAGTCTAGAATAAGGCTCTAGAGTCAGACTGCTTGGGCTCAAATGCTGCAGCTCTTACAGGCTATGCAGCCTTGGGAAAATAACTAAGCCTCTCACTGACTCGATTTCCCATCTGTAAAATGGGAACAATAGTATATCACCTCCCTCATATGGCTTTGCAAGGATTAAGTGAATACATCAGAAGACAGATTGCTGGCACACAAGATGTTCTAAATAACTGTTAGTGCCTGGCGCCCTGTCCACAGTCAGATGAGGAGGGCACAGACCTGGGGCATGGCGGCACCCGCAGCGTTCATGGAGCAGGGAGAAGCTGGGGGCCTTGAGATCGGATGCTGACAGCACTGCAGCTTTTCTGCTTCGCTGATGGACAGTTCTGCGTGATTCCACTGTCCACAGCCAGAAGACCCAACGTGACGAAGGAGATAGCGACTTCAAGAGAACTGGAAGCAGGCCCATCTGCGCCAATCCTAAAAATATTTTTTGTTTATCTCAAGGATCTAGATAACTCAGGGAAACAGCAGGAATCTCAGAATGTGGCTGAGTTTCCAGGCTTTCCGATAGAGAAGGCAGGTTTGATCTGATCACAAAATTGTACCTAAAGCATCGGCAATGCACGCACAGCAACGATGGATTTTCCGTAGTACCCTTCTGATCAGACTTTCCTTTGCTGAGCTCTCCTTTTTGGGCAATGTTATTTAGTTATGCCAAATTGAGATCAAATTCCTTTTTGAAGTTCAGCCTGATGGAGAAAACACAGCTCAGCAGCCAAGACACCCCTCTCTCCAGATGACCTTGGCAAAGTCATTTCATTCACAGTGTGGGACTTTGTCTCCCCATCTGTCAGGTCCTGCTAAGAAAACAAAAAGCTCAACTCCGACTCCATCATGCAGATATCACAAGGTCATGGCCAAGCTCGGGCTGGGAGCTGTGCAGATAAAATGCCATGGAGATGCAGGACGTGTGTAGGCACCTCTGATGTGTCGGGCCTGGCACTCAGCTCTGGAGACATAGAAATGGATGAGCTTCGTGTGAAGCTGTACAAGGACAACCACATCATTTGGCAGATATTTGCTGAGCTCCTGCTTCTGGCACTGTTTCCCTTCGTGGGTCAGCTCAGGGATCTGCCTTCAGAGCCACATGGGTGATCCCTGGCATGACGAGAACAGATAGAAGGGAGGCTGGATACTTTGCTCAGGGACTCAAGTTTCAACTTGCATTCTTCAACAAGAGTGGTGACATCTGTGAATGACCTAAGCAATGCTGTGTAACTGTAATCTCCAAAAGGAGGAGCTCTGGTTTTCTCTTTAACAACACGTGTGACAGTTTCCCATTTGGAGTCTACACATCAACAGGCAACAAGGATGAACCGCGTCCCTCAAAGCGTCGTGCCTGAGACATTTGTGTCCTCACTCACCCTCCAACCAGGCCAGCAAACCACCCTCTCTCCTTATCACAGGGGAGAAACGAAACCACTCAAGCCTTGGAAAAAACTCCTTCCCCTCCCCGCTTTCCTTCTGCCTTACCTGTGCTTCTGGCAGTTCATCCAAGAGGCCTCACCATCTGGGGCTAGAGCGGACAGCACAGGAGCTCTGCTCCAGGAGTAGGGGTACAACCTCCTCCTGCAGGAAGTCAGGGAATGGGGTGCACACAGCCTTGCACCTGCCGAGGAGGCCCAGACTCCTAGCTCAGTCTCCTGCCCCAGTCTCCTGGCTCAGTGAGCTGCTCTGTAGCTCACTGCTGCCCAGTGTAGCCTGGGTTTGCAGGGGAGAAGGGGGCAGCAGGAAGGTCCCCCTGGAGGCTGGTGAGTCTTGCTGTGCATGGCTGCCATGCCAAGTTGCTCTTCGTCCTTCCTGGCATGGCAGATTCAGTGGTGGGAAGGCAGCCTCTCGGACACCAGTCAGGACTCTGTGTGGCCAACACCAGACACTGACTCTGTCTGCCCGGGCAGGACAGGAGTTTATTTGAAGTGGTCAGAGAATCAGGCTTGGAAGAAACACAGAAGGGGCCTGCAGAGAACAGGACTCAAGGCCACCATCACACTGCAGGAAGGGCCTGTTCAGGCTTTGAGCGCAGCCCCAGGCTCCAGGTGCCACTGGTGCCAGGGCTGCAACAACTTCCTAGTGGCCACTGAATTCTTCCACACCCTGTCTGGCTTCAGATTCACAGTCTCGAATGAGAGCAAGGGCTGGGTTTTCTTAGGCCATCTTCCCTGTCTATGCTGCCAAGTTTCGCAAGGATAGCTTCTCCACACGAAGAAAAGCATTTGGAAATTGATCACAATGATCAAAATGTTCACTGCAGCAGCTCTGCTTGGAAACACTGTTTGCCAAGAAGCAGAGTAGAACCCAGTGGCCCACAGATTAATCCAGGTGGCGTGAGCCCACCTGTGCCCAGCCTCCCAGAGGTGAGTGCAGCTTCTGCCTCTCAAGGGGTCTGAAGAAACCCCTCAGCTCCAGCCAGACCTGGGAAGCCTGGCGCTGCTCTGAGCTCTACCTTTAGCAGCATTCCCAGACACTTAGGAAGAAGCCCACGTTGAGCTGCGGATGGATTCATAAAGACTCAGCTGTTAATTCAGACCTACTCCCAGGCACAGGACTGCTCGAGAGTTCACAGTTCCTTCTGGAGTCCATCAGCATGACTGGCAAGCTGCTGACTCCAGCCTCTGCCCACTGAGCTCCCCGTCAGGGAGTCAGGCTGGAGAGCGGCTCTGTCCTCCGCCTCACCCCAACCAAGTGTGTGTCTTGCACACCTGTAGTTGCTCCCAACTCCTCCCAGTGATGCAGTTCCTCTGGGAACAGGAATTAGATTAAAAATCTTTCCTTGGGAGACAGAGGGTAGCTATTATTCTTTTCCACAATCCCTGAGATTTATTTCTGCTTGATGCATATCCTTCTAAGTCTTCATGGGATGTGGGAAGCCTGGGGTTTGGGGGAGGCTGCACAGGCAGACAGCAGCCTCGGAGGCTGGTGGCAGCTCGGGAGCACCCAGGAGCAAGGAGGGCGCAGAGGGGAGTCAGAGCTCAAGCTGCTGAGCACCAACAGTGGATTATCTTTCTTTTTATCAGCCACCAAAGCAGCATCGAAGGAGGCTATGGCTTACCCTCACAGTCTAGGGAGGGACAATTTCCCTGTCTGAGTCCCTCATTCACTGGACAACTGACCTTCTGCCTAGGTGCTCAAGGTACAGGAACTTGCTCCCTCCCTTCCTACTCCCTTTCTTCTCTTCCCTTCCCCTCTCTGCCGTTCTTCCTCCCTCCCTTCCTTTCTTCCCCTCCCTCCTTCCCCTTTCCTTCCCCTCCCTGCCCCTTCCCCTCTCTGTCCCTGCCCCTCCCTCTCAGGGACTCACTCTCCCTCTCTCTCTGTGCAAATGTAACAGCCACAAACGTTTGCTGAGTGTGCTATGGGGCTTGCACTTGTACTTCAGTCTTCGCAGCGTCCCCATGAATCCTCCTCTTCCACTTCTATAGATGATGGGAATAGAGCTCGGAGAAGTTGAGAAAGGACTTCAAGAAAAGGCCTAAGAGCCAGCGGGGGTGGAAATGGCACCTTTGTTTAATGGTGCCATGCCCCAGGCCTTTTTCTAGTACTGCAGTATGTCTGAAACCCAAAAGCACAAAGGCCAAGGCCCTGGTGGGAGCCCCCAGGGCACAGGAAGGAGAGGCAGAGGCAGGACAGGTCTAGATGCTGACCCCCTCGTCCCCACATCATAGTATACAGCTGCATCCCCTCCTCCTTCTCTGTCTGTTCCCAGACCAAGATAAAGCAAAATAAAACATTTTTATGTACCGGGGTATAGTGCCATGAATCCACCCCACCCCAACTTAACACCTTGGGTTCAAGCACAAACAATCTACAATTCTGCTGTCATAAGAGGTGCGGAGCCGACCTTCCCCCTCCAGGGGTGGGAGCACGTGTGGTGTCCAGAAACACCTGTGCAGAGGCAGAGGCAGGCAGAACTTCTCTTCCCAACAGTGGTGACCCAGGGAGAACACCTGTGTGTGGGGTCAGCTTTCCATCACATCACTTTCCAAGGCGATTCACTTACAAGAGACAAGGGCAGTTTGGGCTCACAGTTTTGGATGTTCCAGTCCAAGAGCAGGTAGACCCACTGCTTTGGGCTTCGGATGGAAATGGCAGAGCATGTGGTGGCCTTAGCTGCTTACCGTGTGGCAGGAAGCAAAAGAGGGAGAGGTGGCTGGGGTCCCACTGCTCCCATGCCTCTAAGAGCTTTCCACTAGGCCCCTCCTCCTACAGACAGCACCTAACCAAGGGCCTAGCTTTAGCATCCGGGTCTTTGGGAGACACGTGTATTCAAATAATAACAATAACAATAGAGTGTCTCCTGGGGAGGGGTGAGTTACCAAATGCAGAGTGGGAGCACTGCTTCCCACAGACCCGACAGGCAGCTAGATCAGCAGCCAGCTGCTGAGAGGGACAACAGCAGGAGTCTTTTGCATCTGTAAGCAGCCCCAGCCAACTTCTGGCTACAGTGGAGTGACTGCCTAACTTCACATTCTTCTATGTTTAAAGTTTTAAGAGTGGGTTACATGGAATTTCTACTCTTCCCCAAAGAGCTTAAGACATGCTACAGCAACACATGCATATATGCGTGTGTTTACAGCAGCACGATTCATAATAGCTAAGTCCCGAGAAACCCCTGTACCCCTACAACGGATGACTGGATAAAGACCATGTGGTGGCTATAAAGAAGGGCGTGTTTGGGACATTCGTAGGAAAGTGGATGCACCTAGAAAATATCTCTCATCTTAGTAAGGCAAACTACAAATAAAGAGAAAAATAGAGAAAGGCTAGAAGGAGACAAGGGGATGGGTCTCTTTCAGATGGGAAGGGGGCCAGGGGGCCAGGGGGCCAGGGGTAAAGAGGGAGGGGAGGGAGAATAGGCAGAGTGAAGACGCACCAGCTACAAGGTCCTCATAACTTCTAGGAAGGCGGGCAGCACGCGCCATAAACATGAACTAAGATGAACGATATCAACAAGAATGAAAAGAAGGAAAAGGAAACTAGAAGAGAGAGAGAGAAGGCGGGGAGAGAAGGGGGTTACAAAAAGAAACAAGCTATATCATGTAAACGTACCAACTCCCTAAGATGACTGTAAAATGCATGTACTGCAAACATGCACTTTTAAAACAGTTTAAGAGTTGTTTTCTAAAAGTTTTTCAGGAAACCTATGCAGGGGCAAGGACAGATTTCCACCCCTTTGGAGCTTTAGGAAGCTGCGGTTTTCCCTCTGAAAACAAGTGTTCATGGGGGTGTTTCCGAAAATGGGTTAGCGGGAGCCAGGAGAGGGGAATTCCCATCACCCTCCAGGGGTTCGCCTCTCGCTTGGGGGAGAAATCTCTATTTGCTTAGGTCTCCATCACTGATCCTTTAAACTCAAAGGGCGACGGGTCTTGCAGGGTTCGAGGTCTCGGCTGTCTGCCTGCCGCCACACAGGCTTCTCACGGGGACCCCAGTTCCTGGGCTCTTGCTCCCCTTTACCGGGAGCAACCCTAGGACCAAGGGACAGGACTCCTTATGAAGTACTTAAGAATTTAGAATTCCTGGGCAAAGTACAGCCAATGTCACCCTTTAAAATCTGCGGCCCTCCCTAGCATGGGTCTGAACTTGCCCCGCGGTAAGGACATAAAGGCAAAGGGGAAAGTCTGATCGTCAGCACCTGTCACTCCAGGAGGCTCTGCAAATCTCGGTGACGCCCAGGCTCACTGTCTGGGCACTGCAGTGAGGCTGAGCCCGGGCAGCCCGCACAGGCCCCGCCACACTCCAGCCCGGGAAGGGGCTCACCCGCCCCGTGGCCCAGTGGGGCTTAGCTTTCTCTTTGAAAGGGACTGGGGGATGTGCACTCCGGGCTTCTCCGGTTCCAATCCATGTGTCCACGTGAACTTGTGGAACTACATCCCGGCTTCGTAGGACTACGCGTGTGCCTGTGTGTGTGTGTATGTGTGCGTGCATGCGTGTGTGTGCGCGTGCTGTGTCTGGGAGGGTCACGTGCCCATCAGTCTCCCCAGTCTGGGCACCTATGAGACTGGCACCAGCCAAGAGGGGAATCAATGAGCCCAGCGACTGCTCCCGACCGGGTTGCGAGCTGCACAGCCGGAGGCCGCGGTCACCTTCCGCGCGGGCAGGGGTCCCTGGTGCACCGCTGCACTCAGCTCTGCTCCCCGAGCCCCGGCCGGGCCCGCCCCCGGGAGCGCGCAGTCTGCGCCTTGGGCCCGGCCGGCGCGGTGGGGCAGCTCCCGGCCAGTGACGCGGCGGGACCGAGGCCATGCGCGCCGCGCCCGCGCCCGCCGCCCCCAGGAGCCGGGCGCGCACGGCGGCCGCCGAGCCGGGGCTGCAGGCCGGAGGGTGCCGCGCAGGTGAGGACGAAGCGGTGCTGCTCGAACCTCCTCCTCTTCCTCCTCTCTCCGGGCAGCGCAGCACCCGCGGAGGTGACTCGGGCGTCGGGGGCGGGTCGCGAGCCACGTGCGCGCGCGCGCGCTGGGCCAGGTGCGTCCGTGGCGCCCCCAGCCGGGCCGGGGCGCTGCGCTGGGACTGTCCGCGGCTCCTGGCCGGGATGAGAGCGGGGTGCGCGTGCCGGGGCTGAGAAGCGTCGCGGTGTGGGGCAAGTTTCCCGGGTTGGAATCCATCCGAGGCGCCAAGTGCGGCGCAAAGCCGGACCGACCCCAGAGGCGGCTGAACCGGTTCCCCCAGCTTGGGCGGGCGGTGGACCCGGATGGGAGCGGCTCTTCGGCGAGACCTGCGCTCCAACTTCGCCCGCGGGCGCCAGGAGTCCGGCCTGGCCAGGGGTGCTTCGGTTCGCGTGCTCGTCCCCGCCGCCCTGGGGTTCCCGGGGCTCCGAGCCATCAGAGTGACCCCGTGCGCGCGGCAGGGCGCGGGAGCCCTCGCGGCGTTCCCGCGCCTTGCCCCTCTGATCGCGCTCAGGCTAGTGTCGTTTTGCTGGGAGGCGGTGTTAAAGGGCCGTCTGCACAGCAGGGCAGGTGCTCTTTTCAGTGGGGATTAAGTAGTTTTTGGCGAAGTCCTCAGGGGAGGGCAGAAACCCAGTCTGCGAGAGGACACAGACTTCGTGCCCATCCCTCTGTGCATGCGGCGGTTTGAGCGGAGCCGGGGAGCCCTGCGGCTACCCTGTGTCTATGATCTGGCTCGGTTGCTGGGCTCTGCCGCGATTTTATGCGCGGCATGGAGAGTTTCCGGGAGGAGTTGTGGCCCCGTACGTGCCTCGCCGTGCACCCAGTCTTCCAGCAGTCGGTGCACGGCCCACCCTTCCCGTTCGTGTGACCGCGGCGTCCCCGCAGCCTCCCCGCTCCGAGCTGCCAGCCTTGCCGCGGCTGCGCGCCCCCGGTGAGCTCCTGGCCAGCGGCTCCCAGTCTGTAAACAATTTTCAGGGACTGTGGAAACCAGAGCCGTGGGTAAAGCCAGCGAATAGGGCGCTGGAGCGGCACAGCCCCCTCGAATGGGCTCTGTCTTGTGCATCCGAGGAGGCGGGTAGGGTGCCTGAGAGCGGTGCGCTGCAGACACTGCTCGTTCAGAGATTTCACCGGAGACCGGAGGGAAAGCCTCAAATGTCTGGTAAATAAAGTCTGATTTTTATTGTGTATGTCCGAGAGATTCGTATAGATCTGAGACTGTAAAAATAAATGTCATTTGCCGGGGAAAAGAATAGATCAAACAGTTCATTTGCATTTCTGATGAGTTTAGTGAAGCAGTGTTGTACAGCACTTCATACGTGGAGGAGAGACAAAGGCTTCTGTGGCGGTGTTACGGTGTTACGTTCCTTTCGAATTTTAGGTGTGTAATGTTTTTCCTCTCCCTGGCCAATGCTACAAGCGAAACTGATGCGCCCTTCCAGCCCCTGAGAGCTGCTGTAATTATTAACGCGCGGCGCCTGGGAGGTCGTCTCTCCCTCTCTGACCCCAGCAGAGAGTCTTGGGCTGGGGGTTTCTCAGGCGGGAGCCCCGGTGGCGGATGTGGGGGGAAGGCGGCCTGCCGTGATGGCCGTGCTGCAGAGCAGGAGCGGTCCAGACTCGGGAGGGCGCGGAGGCCCGCTGCTCCAGCGTGGCCATGTGCGTCCCCAGCCGGCAGGGAGACGCTCCGGTCCTCTGTGGACAGCCCGCCCGTGACCACTGGTGAGCTCTGACCGCAGACATTCAGATGTTTGTTTTGGGGGCTTGCTCTGCTGCTGTGTGAATCAAGGAGGAAAGGAAGAAGGACTCCTGAGTTTAGGGCGAAGGAAGCAGGTGACTCCTGCCTCAGGCGAGCTTCTCACTCGCTGTGTGACCTGGCTAAGCTGCTTAACTTTCTCGTACATTTATTTTCACAAATGTAAAACAAGAGCGTGTCAGACTCAATTATCGAACGCCGCCTTTCTCTTTTCTCTGTGTTTTAGAAGATAAGAACCTTTAAGTTAAATCTCGTGTGTACGTTAAGGACGTGGAGCTAATGAAGGAGTCCTGGAAGCCTTTTTTTTTCCTTTTTTCTTTTGAGACAGTGTCTCCCTATGCAGTTCAGGCTGGCCTTGAGCTCACTTTGTATCCCATTCTGGTCTCAAACTCACAACGCTCCTCCTGCCTCAGCCTCCCAAGTGCCGGGATTACAGGCGTGCCCCACCATGCCAGGCCTGGCAGCCTTTTCACACCTCCCGCGGTGTCTGAAACACCCTGGACCATGCAGCACACAGCTTGGGACTCACTTCAAGACCTCTCCCCAGAGTACGGCTCAGTCCTTTCTGAGTGCTTCCAAAGAAAGGTTGCAGTCACAGGCTGTGTGTTACGGTATGTCATGGAGCGTTTTCCCTGCACAGGGTTCCTGCCACGGCAGCTGCAGGACCCACGGAGGCCTGGCGAGTGCTGCATGTGAGTTGGTGCTCAGTAGGTGAGTGCCATGTGGACCAGGAATGAAGAGGGAGTAAGAGTGTTTTGACTGAGCAGGACAGGCCTGGGGCCACTGTGTTGTGGATGGCAGCAGCGTGGGGCCTTTGGTTTGTTTGGTCGGTGCCGCTGGCTGGGGCACTGTTTGGCTTGGGAAGAGAATGTTTAACATATTGAGAGCTGACCCTGGAAGACTGCCCGAAAGACAGTCGGTTCGTTGGTATGGTGGTTACCGACTCCGAGTAAAGGTGCAGCTCCTCCTCCGGGCACGTGGTTTAGGGCTGTGTCCCCTTGCTCACTGCCGTCAGGTGTGGCCACGGAGCTCTTCTGGCGAGGGAAGGCATGAGGGTGCCCAGCGCCTGGCTGTGCTGCTCTCTCTCGCGGCATGAGCTTCTCGAGGCCGCTTCCTCTGCAGACAGCGGAGTTTCTGGAAAATCCCCTTGGCCACACAGTGCGGATGAGGAAGGAGCTGCTGGGTGTGAAGCTGCCAAAATCTGGGGACTGCTGTTGTTGCCACACATCCCAGCCTGTGCTGGCCACGGTAGTGTGTGCAGACCTGAGGCCAGGCCCCGCGCGCAGCAGAACCGTCCAGGCAGGCCTGCAGCTGCAGAGCCTCCTGAGTTCGTGGGAGTCAAGGGCAGGCTGTGAGCATCGCGGTGAGGCAGGAGCTTGTCATTGTGACTGGCCGGGGGGAAGACACAAGATGACCCGCAGCCTGACGGACAAGCTACAAAGTGCCAGCGTCAGAGTTTAGAGGGAAGATGGGATCGGACAACGTGCACCGAGCAGGGAGAAGCGCCCATTCAAGCCAGATGATAAGCAGATGCCGCACTGCGAGCCGGGAATTAAAGCCAGGGCCATCAGTGGGAGGAGTTGACAGGACAGTGTCATACGTAGCTGCGATGTGCTGACAGATTCTTCTTATGCCTTTGGAGTGGACACGTGTCACGCAACACTGTGCTTCCAGCGTAAAGTGCTGACCGTGATCGCTGCAGGACTTTCTGGCTCTGTTAGCATTTCCCGTAATCTCAGCAGGTGAGAAGTCCCACACCTGACCTGAGGAACAGCCTGGGGGAGGGGTGTGTCCTTTCTGCCTGCCCCTTGCTTTGTGTGTGGCTGGACCCCTGGCCCAGAAGATGTGGTGACCAGATTAAGCCTGTCAGTAACACTAGGGTTTCCAGAAACAAAAGATGTAAGCAGAATACTAGAAGTGCACATTACATGCTTACCTGGGGGAGCTTAATAAAACACTGGGGAAAAGGAACATAAAAGATCAACAGGCCAGTGGCCACTGAAGGGTTCCAGACCGTCATGCCAACATCAAACAAACAAGCAGGGTTAAGTCAGGACAGTGGAGCTAGAGACCAGGCTGTTGGAGGCATCAGAGCTGAGGGGAGGGACCCTCCTGGTGAGGTGGGTGAGTGGCATGTGGTGGGGAGTGAGTGGGCTGGCTGTGGGCAGAGTGTGTGATGTGTGGAGGTGGCTGTTTGTGTGGGTTTGTTTGGCAGTGTTATAGGTAAGCAGTGAGTGGTGTAGTTAGTTTGTCAGAGGTGTTGGTAGGGACGTGCAGTGTGGGTGGGTCGTCAGAGGTGTGGGTAGGTGGCAGTGGTGTGGGGTGAGTAGTGATGTACGTAAGTACTGAGTGGTGTGGGAGGGTATTTGGTTGTATGGGCAGTTATCCAGTGGTGTGAGTAGCTTGTGGGTGGTATGAACAGTTAGTAGTGCTATGGAGTGTGAATAGAGGGTGAGCGGCATGCGTTGGTAGTGGTACGGGTTGTCATTGTGTGGGTAGGCAGCAGTGGTGTGGGGTAAGCAGTGAGTGATGTGAGTAGGTGGAGTGGTGCAGGGTAGGCAGTGGTCGGGAGGGCTGTGAGTAGGTTGTGGGTGGCATGAGCAGGTGGTAGTGGTGTGGGGTGTAGTTAGCCGATCGATGAGTGGCGTAGGTGGGTAGTCAGTGGCACGGGTAATGATTGTTGCTGGTGTGAGTAGGTAGCAGTGGTGTGGGGTGTGGTTAGGCAGTGAGTGGCATGGTGGGTAGTCAGCGGTATGGGCAGTTTGTGGTATGGCTAGGTGGTAATGCTGTGGGTGGGTAGTGAGTGCCGTGGGTGGTAGGCGATCGATCTGCTCCTGTTCCCTCTGGACTCTAAGTCCACAGTGCGGTGTGCAGACCGTCCGCTCCTCAGGGCTGCCCTCTGCGCTGTGCTCTTCAGGACAGGGAAGCCTGCCATCATTGTTCCCTGCCACGAGAAGCCTGGCACCTGCACAAGTTGGGCAGTGCCAGTGTCCCATGGCAGCCAAGGGAAGTGGGTAGTGAGTGAGGCCTCTGATGCCTCCAAAGCTGTCTGCAGGGCTGGGTGGCCCGGAAGAAGACTTTCAACGGTTGGCCTGAGTCCACAGCACAGCGTGGCCACCAGGACCCTCTGCAGAAGGCTGGCATCTCGAGGAGGAAGGGTCCCTGACCCTTGTGCACTTCAGTGCCAAGACGCTTCCTGGTAGCTCTTGGGCTGATTCCAAGTCCCAGAAGAGCCTGCACTCTCAGGCATCTTCCTAAGCGCAGATTTCCGGACTTGCCGCAGACAGCCAAGTCTGAGTCTCAGGACGGGGCAGCCTGAGACCTGGTTTTTTCTCATATTTTGCAAGCACTGCTCAAGGTGCCCGAGCTAGGAGAAAACCTGGGTTTGAGCTGGTTTTCGATTCAGAGGCCACACCTCTTATTCCCCTCTTTGACAGCCTGCTCCTGCTGGAAAGGACGGAGGGACCAGGATGGAAGTCAGCCTGCAATCCTTGAAGAGCTGCTCTTTTGAAAGAGACTCAATTCTGCATGCACCCAGAGAGGACACCAGGACCCAGTGCGTGAAAGGGCGACTTCTTAGAGAGTGGACGAGGCCTCTTTGGGGAACAGTGACCATTACCTGTCTCAGGAGCCATTGAGCCTAGGCAGGCGCACGTTGGGTAGCTGTGAGTACCGAGAGTGAGGAGAAGGACGTGACCGACCGTGTGGCCTTCAAGTGTTCTCTTTGAGGTTCCAGGGACTGTGGGACATATTTCAGGATGACAGTAACAAGAGTCCTTATTCAGGTCACCAGTTCCCATTGTCCTCTGCTTCCAGTGGGTGGATCTTCTAACCCACGAGGCTGATGGCACCACACAGTGCAGGGTGCTTGCCTTTGGCCTGGCTGTGCTGTGGGAGAATGCACTCTTCTGCCTTCTCTGAGGGCACAGGCGGTCGGGACACCCTCTGTGAGCCGTGACAGATAGGCTCCGCAGAGAAGGCCGGATCCTAGTACCCAGAACCATGACTGTGTCACCTTGCACAGTGAGAGAGATTTTGGAGATTTGATTTTTGAGGGTTTGGAGGTGGGCAGGTGTGCTGAGGTATCTGAATGGACCAGTGCATTGCAAGAGCTTGTGCCCGGGGGAGAGGCAGCAGCAGAGTGAGAGCAGGAGACATGGCCGTCGGGGTAGAGGTCAGGATGACGTGATCACTGGCTTCCAAGATGAAGGAAGGGCCGTGGGTGGCCTCTAGGAGCTGGGAGGTATGAGGGGAGCCATTCTGCCCGAGGCTGTAGAGGAGGGAGCAAAGTCTTGGGTGCCATGGTTTTTAGAACTTATTTGGGAACTCTGACCTCCAAAACTTTAAGTCCATCTTGCTTGAGACCACCACATTCATTGTCATAAGAAACAAGTACAGGACAGTCTCTAAGTTATCAGGATTCGCCAGTTTCATGTGGGGAGGCAGGAGAGCTCTGCAGCCGCAAGGCCCAGCTTCATCTTTTTCCCTCTGAGGACAGCCAAGGTCTGGAGACAGCGTTGGGCCTTCCCTTTGGTCTCTGTTCTGGGAATCCTGAAACTCTACCCTTTCCAAAATGAACTCTTGGCTCCCAAAGTTTCCTTGAACCACAGGTCAGGAAACAGCGATAAAAGTTCATTGTGGCCCCCAAAGCATAGAAATCACATAGGTGTACTTTCTTTTATAGACAGGTGTACTATACTTCCTTTTACAGGTTCCTTTTGTAGAGAAGAGAACCTATAGGAAGACGTACAAAAGATCCAGACTGTGAGTTTAGATTTATCAGATGTGCGAAAACAATTAAATTAAAACAAAGCACAAGGGAACAGCGTGCTGCTGAGGCTGCGTGCACAGAGCGGGGCGGACGTCCTGGCGCGGTGGGAAGGGGCCTGGTGCTCCCCAGCCGTGCGTGTCCCTCCATCATGACTGCTGTCCTCTGGCCCAGGCCAGAGGTCAGGTGAGAAGCTGACTGCCAGAGGGTTAGCTTAAATGTCTCTTATTTCACTCTAAAACGGAACATGAGCAGAGAGCATTAGAAAGCTGCTTTGAAGACATTTTGAGAAATAAAATAAACATTTGGAGCTAAATACTACTTCACAGGTAATATGCTGATACATGCCATTTGTTTTGCACAGTGGGTTTGTGAAGCACTCTCCTGGCTGGCCAGCCAGGGTCCGTGTACTCCTCCAGCCGTGGCGCTTGAGGTCCCCTGCCTGGAACCTTTGCTCCCCCTCCCTTGCTGGGCATGCTGTTTGCTCTGCTGCCTCTTCGGGAGATTCATTCAGTCGCAGCCTCCCTCAGGTCTTCTCCGGCCATCAGATTTAGCACTCACTTCCTACCCTGTGCTTTCTAACTGCCTCCTGTTCTCCGTGGCGTTTTCCACCATGCTGTCGACTGTACTTTTAACTTCTGAATTTTGTTTATTATCTGTCTTTTCCACTAGACTATAAGCTGGTGAGGGTAAAGTGTTTGGTTGGTTGCTTGTCTTCCTTTTACCCTGTTGTTTTCCCCCTAGTGTAAACGGTTCTTCATTCAGGCTTACACAATGCATATTTCTGAATGAGCCAATGGCTGTCTTCTTGGAGCCTGTTAATACCCCCAGGAGGAGGGTCCAGTAGCTTCCTTCTGTAGATAAGAGAACCAAAGATCAGAGATGATCATTTAGTTCCCCAGGTGCCCACTGCCAGGATTTGTGTGCAGATTCTTCCCTTTTCATTTTTGTTAGAAAAGCACATGTGAGAGCGTTTAAGCCACACAGGTCTGAAACGGAAGGAAGGAACCAGTACCTGGAGACAATTACTAACATTTTACTAGCTAGAAGGAGCTGATATGTAAAATCTCATGTATTATTCCGTACCATTCAGTAGCATACTTTCCACCAAAGAATATATCATTAAAAATTAAGTATGCCAATAAATACATTTGGGCGACATGATTTATTAAAGGATGCCCAGCAATCCATGATGTCAGTGTGCTGCAATTCTGTGCAGCCAGTTGTTGGATACAGAGAGTATTGCTGATTTTTTCTTCTTTTAAGCAACTTTGAGGAGAATGTATTTGTAGCACTTTTACACATTGCTGGTTATTTCTTTTGCATAAATAGAAGTGTGGATTTCTTTCATTTAAAGGGTATGTATATTTTTTGAGTTTTGTTGCAGATTATTTCTTATAATAGCTGTACAAATTTATACTTTTTCAGCAATACATGGAAATACCTGTTTTCCCTCATTCCCCTAAGAGTGATGGAAGCCTGTGCCTTTTCCTGTAACAGTGACGTTAGTTGTGAATGCTGGGAACAGTACACTGCGTGTTGGTGACAAGTAACAGTCGGTATGTTAGCAGCTTTGCGGTACTGAGGCAGAATGCCTGTGACAGTCACCTTACTGAGGGAAAAGGTCATGGCTCCCGTGAGCGGGACTTCAGCCCAGGGTCACAGGCTCTGTGGCTCCGGGCCTGTGCCCGCTCATTGCGGCAGGAGC
>RJWM01005270.1:0-93542 GCA_004363535.1 Dasyprocta punctata | reverse complement strand
GTACATTTTGGAATGGTAATGTTTATCTTGTGCCATTGAATATTGGAAGTGTTCAACATTTCATTTGTACAAGGGCTCACAGCTATGAATTTGCCTTAGCTCTTGGAGGAGTCTTGGGAGTTGGACTTTTCAGCAATACTGAAACTGTTAGGATTTTGATAACTCTTAGAGATGGATTAAAATGCCTTTTGCATAAAGGGATGTGCATGAATCTCTGTGGGGGCCAGAAGTGGAATGTTATAGTTTATGTCTAGATGTCCCCATAAAGTCTCAGGTAGTCATGGGGTTGGGCTTCTAAACTTTGTGATTAATTCATGGACCTGTGCTGAGATTGTGGGTGTGAGTGCTACATCTGCCCTAGGGCCAGTGATCTGCACACAATATAAGGGAGGGGAGGAGGCTTGCTCTCTGTCTTCTCACATTTTTGCTCTTTTGCTGTTTTCCACCACCATGAAACTGTTTCTCTTCTGCCACACCAGCCTGCCTTGGAGCCAGCTGATTATGAACTGAGGCTTCCACAAACTGTGAGCTAAATAAATCTTTCCTTCTTTAATTTTGGGCATCAGGTATTTCATTCAGCATCGAGAAAAAAGTAATCAGGATATCAAGATTTCCTGATTCATCTTTTACATGGTTCCCAAATTCATACAATTTTTCTGACCTTATTATTGATATCATATTTTATATTCTTATGATATTTTTGCCTGCAGAATTTCAAAAATGTCTCAGGTGGACTTCCTGACAACAGTACTGTGTTTTCTTTGAAACCATTGTCAAACAGGCTATCTAGTAATCACTCCATCATGCAACCATGGCCCTGGCCCTCTTGATTCTTTTGTCAGTAGTATTATACACCTGGAATTTCAGTCTCTAGTCTTTTATTCAGAGAAAGACCCATGTATGGGCTTGGAGAAAAATTGCTACTTAAATTCTCTTTCTGTCAAATATAGTAGTATATTCAGTATATTGCTAACACAAGCCTCAGTTTTACCATCTGTAAAAATGGAACATTAATACATTCTAAAAGAGCCTTAGAAATTTTATAAAGATGCTTAAGCTTTAAATGCTAGTCTATTTCTTCCAAGAAATATTATATGATAGTTACTGGCAATGCTCTTTAAAACTGTAACAATGCATTTCTTAACACACATGCATAAAGGAAAATAATCTCAAAATCCTATGCAATAAGCTACTGAATTTTCCAAACTATTATAGATAGTTTTTACTTTTCCAACATTTCAAACTTACAAATCAGTATTTTCTTACGTGTACTTGTGACCTGTATTGTTTCAGAGGTTGTTTCCCTGAGTCTTTTTTTCCTGCCTCAAAGTTTTCACAAGCCACACACCAAGACACTTCTTTTCTTATATACCTTAGGTATTAGTTTCTTATCTATTGGGGCCTGAACCAAATCACAATTTCCA
This sequence comes from Dasyprocta punctata, assembly GCA_004363535.1. Taxonomy (NCBI): domain Eukaryota; kingdom Metazoa; phylum Chordata; class Mammalia; order Rodentia; family Dasyproctidae; genus Dasyprocta; species Dasyprocta punctata. Next base: position 92,118 of record RJWM01005270.1, on the reverse strand, counting down.
TCCAAGATGAGAAGCACAGAACTGTTCAAACATCATTGGATTATATACTTACAGAAATGCCACCTTATGTTTCATTATTAATCAAATCCATTTGCATGTCATTACTATTCTGTAGGCTCATATAACTGGTATTAATTCTAGCTTTTGGAGGCTGTGAATTCCATAGAAACCTACTGGCCAAAATTTCCTGGGAAGAATCTGAAAATGTGCACACTTGCCGTAGCTTGTGATGTGAGGAAACAATCGTATAGCCTTCAAATCCTTCATGAAATTAAATATTATCTTAAGAAATCCTAATTAAATTAATCTTCAATTCCATCTTCACTTTCGTTTCTGTGACTTTATTCTAGCTTGGCCTGAATATGACCTGGAACACATTGGCTTCACATTAGATGAGATGTTCCTAAAGCTTCAATAAATAACCTTTTAATTACCTTTTAAACTCTATAAAGAAAATTCACTTTTAATGTGACATTCTATGATTATTTTAGTACATGAATTTCAGTCTCTTGCTGTATGAATTTGTTTTGGTCTCTGAAAATAACTGAGTAGATGTTGAAATTTTTTTTTTAGATTTTGAAATATTGAGGTAGGCCATCTCTGTACATTTCTACTCTTATAACTCCAAAATGGTTCAGTGTTACTTGAACACTTTTAAATTTATTAGATGTATATTTATTTTAATAGTTCATCACAAAGGACATCAAAGACAGTATCATGAATTGCTAAATGTTTTTGAGGGAACAAAGCTTGTTTTAGAGATACCATGCTGAGGGGAAATTTAAAATCTTCATTTAATCCTCTAATAAAATAATATTTTCACCTATAAAACCAGTTAGTTTAGGTTTTTCGAAGGGTGCATGATTTCAGAAGAGAAGACAATTTGGTAATAACAGCTTATAACAATTAAATCTTTACACATTTCCTGGCTATCTACTGGTGATTGCAGAATCATACCTGGTTTCCAGACATTGCCACTCTTCTATGCAGTTGTCTGCTCCGACTGCTGTACTCAGTTGTGTAGTGCAGGCTCTGTTCTATCCTGAACACTGCCCATGTTGCCTTTCCAAGTCTGAAATTCCCTTTGGGTAACTTCCCTTATCATGGGAATCACAGAGTGATGTCCCATGCAAACATGGGACTATGTAACTTGGTGACACTTTTTGAATCAAGGTCATAGTGGTGCAAATAATTCAAAAAAGCTGCAGTCTCTGGGGGAATCTTAGATGTAGATGCTTACTTGAAGGCTCTAACCTGTCTTGTTCTGAAAGAGATAAATTCCAGGTTAGGAGAGAGAAGCGTCCATTCCTTATGATTTCCACCGTAGTACTTCTCTTGCACACACTGGACTATCGTCAGATATTTCCACACTCTTTACTGGGAACACACTATCAAAATGATCTTAGGAAACCAGAGAAATAACGACAAAAACACCATCACTGCCCTCAAAACATGACTTCCACTGATCTCCTTTTTCAGTAATTTATTGAGATATAATTCATAAAACAATAAAATTCAAAAAGCTCAACTATTGGGGGACTTAATAAACAATAAAACATTATACATAGTTCAAAATAGAAGAAAGGTAAAGAAATGATAAAATTTACAGTAATGGGTATGCTAATCACTCTGAGTTGATCATTATCTAAAACATCACTGTGTCTGATAAATATGTACAAATATTGTACCAGTCAAAAATAATAAAGTTTACATTTCAGTGGTTCTAAGTATATTCACAAAGCTGTGAAACCTTTACCAAAATTAATAGTCACTGTTCATTATCTTTTCCCTGTCTCCTCTCACTTGTTCTAAACCCCCCCACCCCACGCCACACACACACCCTGGGCAGTGAGAGGGAACCATTAAACATTCAGCACACTGTGTTGCCTACCTATTCAGTACATTCATATACACTAAATCAAACAACTCTGTTTCTTTGTGACTGGCTTCTTCCACTAATCCTAATATTTTCTATATTTGATTGTATTTTAATCAGTACTTTGATCTTTTAGTGTTGGTTTTGCTTTTTAAAATAAAATTTAAAAAGAAAAAGAAAAAATATTTACTTGGATGGGTATATCATATTGTATGTATCTATACAACAATTGATAGGTCTTCAGTCTTTCTTCATTTTTTGACTCTTGAATATCTTGAATAATGTAAGTTTTTATGTGGGCCCATATATTCATTTGCTTTGTCTGTATATCTAGAAGTAAAATTGCGAAGTAATATGGCAAATCTATGTTTAACATGATCTCATATTCTTTTATATCAACTGATTAAATATATTAATCAAAATTAAAGAATGAAATTATTATGTCAATTGCAATTTTTTTTGGCAAAATTCTCTTGGTTCCTTGGGAAAGCTATGTATTCAAAAGTATGATTTTTAATCCTCAGAAAACTGAGAATGAAAATTTTTCTCTATCTTTAAATTTATAGATTAATAATCATACTCTGAAAGCAGTAATGTGAGAATATCTTGAAAAAGGGCCACAACACACTAAACAGTGAGCACTTAAAAGAAAAAAGGAAAGGCCTCCTAACTGAATGGACTTCCAAGAAATTTTTAAAAGAAACTTTGTAAATCGTGGAGACTATGCCAGCATATAATTTTTTCTTTCTATTACTATCAGGCCTTTATCCATAACATAAATTGTATGGAAATGTTTCCAAACACACTCCCTATCAATTATTTCCATGTCCTAAGCACCTACGGTGTGCATGGTGCCACATTATTTGAAAGAAAAACAAGGGTGAATAAGACAAAGAATGTATTTTCCATTAATGTTCAGCTCAGAAGTGGAGACAGATATCAGGCTTTTCTGGAATCATCCTATTGTTTGGAGCCTTTTATTGCATTCTTACCAGATTTTTCATGCCAATATGAAGGCAATTTATAAAACAAACAGTTAACAAAGAGCAGGTTCCCCAGTATTTCTGAAACATTTAAGTGCGTCTTTTCATTTTCTAAATTGTCATATATTCATCAAAATTATTTATGTCTGTTACTTCAGGAATCTTCTGGAAATAAGAATCATATTCATATCCTTTTTTTGTCCTTTACAATTTATTTTTAGTACTTATTACAACTAAAATTAATTTTATATTATGGAATCATTTTTGAGGCCTGACTTTCTTTGCCAAAATATAAATTCTGTAAACTCAAGATTTGGTCTTATTTATCACTGTTTCTCCAGTAATTTAAGTATAATACATATCTTCAAATATTTATTATTGTAGATATGTATGTAAGTCTCTAGCAGAATCCACTGAGGAACTATTGTTTGTCTGGCTCCAAGTTAAGTGGTAGATAGATTTTTAATAAATGAATGAGGAGCTTCATGCCTTCTATTACAATTTCAAGATCTGTTTTCTCCCTGAAGTGTGCAGACGATTAGGTGATCAATGAGATCTGAATATGCGTTCTTGTAGCATTGCTTCTTGCGCTGCTGAGATAATGATCTGATGGTGTGTGCTTTAACTTGGGTTTAAAGCCTGAGCTCATGGCTAGGTCTATTTATACGTGGTGTTTTGTGCTAACTTGTTTTCTTTTTTTCTCTTTCGCTTCTGTCAGATTAGTTTATCTGACTAAGATACCCATTAAAAACCATCTTGAGATAAAAATAACAATAGTGTTTACTAATGTTTATGCCTAATGAGTCAAGCTATATTTGACTCTTCTCTTGATTAGTTGTATAAGTTAAAAAACTCCCTGCCCCTCATCATCCTATTAACAAGGTAATAATTGTATTGATCTCACTTGAGTTTTGTAAATAGTGTGTCCACCACAAATGAGTCAGAAATAATAAATGACTTACATTTATTATTGTTTCAATTTAATGCATTATGTGAGGAAACCAATCACTGGCATACCATTGGCACGACGCTACTTTAACGGGCATTAGAACATCAAAAACTCAATAGGAGAAAATAGATGTATGTAGATTGCGGGTGTGTTTTCTTACATCTTTTTTCGTGGTGCCAAGCCTATTTCTATAAGGCAAATCATAAGTTCCAGGTTTCAGTGAAAGATTATTCGCTCTGGGAGCTCAATTCCTGCATTATTCATGCCGTTCTGCGCACAGCTAGATTTATGTGTCAGGAAAAACATACAAATGGAATCCGATTTACTTGCACTCGTTCCTGAAGCATTTGATTTATGTCTGAGTAAATAAAGACATATGTCTTAGTAGGTATTGCCTTCACGTCTCTATGAAAATGGGAGCTCTTTTCTTGGAAGGCATACATTTCTGACTTTTTGCAAGCAATACAATTTCAAATTATACACTCAATTTTCATTTGTGTTTGTTATGCCTTTGTATTTGTATTCATCACATTTGGCATCAAGATAATGAAACATCTACAGCACTGCATCACTGGGAAGAAAGTTTAAAAGTTCCTGCCTTAGATATCAATTATAGAAACAATTTAAGTAGAGAATAAAAGTGTATAAACTTATCCAAACTTTCACTAAACTACCTATTGTTTTGCCTACAAGGTTCTTCCCAAATCACTCAGCTAGTAGTACATTTAACTTTGCCAATAAATCTTCTGAAATGCAGTCCTAAAATGGTCGAGTTCTTCAGTCTGACCTTGATTCATTGTTTTCAGTGTGCATGAAAATCTGAAATATATATATATGCATGGAGATATAGTAATATTCTTGAAGTCTAACTTTTAATAGAGTTAAAGGCAGTGTCCTTGGATATTCAAAATATTCACAATCAGCACTCTTCAGAAATGTAAAATTCAAAGAAGCCAAAGAAGATTGAGAGACTAATACACCAAAGCAGACCAAGTAGTCATGACAAGGAGATGTGATGCGTTGTCTTCAATTGGATCATGGTAAAGAAGACTATTAACAGAAACAGTGGTGATGCTGAATCAAGACTGAGGTGCAGTTCATTGAATATATGAATGTTGCTTTCTTAGTAATGAAAAGTATCCATTGGCAATAGGAAATGGTAACACTAAGGGAAATGAACTAGGAGAAAAGCTACTGTCTGTGGAACTGTTAGTATCACCACTGCAACCATTCTTTAAATTCAAAATTATTTCCAAATAAAAATTTGTTGGCACATAACAAAAAGAACACTTTCAAAATGAAATGCAGCAAAAAATTACTGCTTTTGTTTGGTAGACATTTTACAGAAATGTAACAAGTTATCTCCAAGTAATATAACTAGCTAGTCTCTCTTTTCTCTTTTTCTCTTTTACCTTTTTTTTTTTTTGAGGTCTAAAGTATTATGAGCCTCAACACATTTTTCTGCACCTGCCAGAGGGACCAAGAATTGTTGAAAATTAGTAAATGTAAATGAATGGTTATTTGATTGATCATGCTATTCAGAGTTACTTTTGCCACTATATGCTACAAGATATGGATACCTCTAAAATTTGAAAATATTCTTTTTCAGTAGTTACTGCAGCAGATATGCAGAACTATTTAATTTTTGTTTATTTACTAGCACATGTTTGCAATACATAGTGATTACTTTCATTATACGTATTTGGTTCATGTGCATGAAAAATCTTAATTCTTTTTATGGCCCCACCCCTCCCTTTCTCCCCCTCTTCTTCCATCTCAGGTTTCCTTCCCCTTTGAAGAATATCTATCTCCCTATTTCCTACTACCTAGCTTTTAGTCTGACTTTTAATTTGTTAATACTTTGGTTTTCTTATATAAGACAAACCACACAGTATTTAAGCTTTTAGATCTGATTTATCTCTCTTTGTGTTATGGTCTCATGATGCATATATTTTTTACAAAGGACTCAAGTCTGTTTCTTTATGGCAGTATAGTGCTCCATGGCATACAAATAATGCATTTTCTTTATTCATTTATTTGTAGATGGACATACAGGCTGCTTCCGAGGTTTAGTAATTATACATTGCACTGACGTAAACGTGAGCGTGAGTGTATCACTGTAACATGATATCTTTAACTGCTTTGAAAAGATAGGGGGAAAAGCTGGGTCAAATGAAATTTTTATTTTTAGTTTTTGGGGAATCCTCATACTAATTTACATGGTGATCATACCAGTTTACATTCCCATCAGCAACGTGCAGCTTCGTCCACTTTTGTTATTATTTGATTTCCTGAAGATTGCTGTTCTTTCTGGAGTAAAAATGAAATCTCAGTGTTGTTTTAACTTGCATTTCTCTAATGCCCAGTGATGTTGGACTTTTTTTGTGTATTTATGGACCACTTGTAGTTCTTCTGTGAAGTGTCTTTTCATTTTAGCTACCCATTTTTTAATTAGTTCTTTTCTTGAGAGGCCGAATCTTTTTTCATGATTTATATATTTTAGATATAAGACTTTTGTCTGAGGTGTAGTTTGCAAAAGATTTGTTTTTCAATTTTGCCAGTTTTCTCTTTACTCTTAGTTACATACTTCGGTGTATAGAAGATTTTTAATTTGATATAATTCCATTTGTTGACCAAAGATCTTATTTCTTGTACAATTGCAGTTTTGTTCAGAAAGTCCTTCCTGCGCCAAGATCTTCAAGAATTTTACCTATTTTATCCTCTGGTAGGTTAATTGTTTCTGCTTTAATATTCAGATTTTTTGATTATTTTGATTTTGGTTTAATACATGGTGAAAGCTATGGATCTAGATGCGATCTTCTGCATGGATATAGACAATTTTCCCAGCACCATTTAGTAAAAAGACTATCTTATCTTTCTTTGGGTGTATGTTTTAGGCCTTTATCAGATATCAGGTGTTTAAATGTGTCTAGAATTCTCTCTGTGTCCTCTATTCTGTTCCATTGATTCACATGTCTGGTTTTGTGCCAGTACCATGCTGGTCTTTTTGTTTGTTTGTTTGTTTGTTTGTGTGTTTTATCACAGTGACCTTGTAATGTAACCTGAAATCTGAAATGGTAATGCCTCCTGTTTTGTTCCTGTTACCCAGGATTGCTTTTGCTACTTGGAGTCTCTTCCAGTTCCATATGAATTTTAGAATTGTTTATTCTAATTCTGTGAGAAATACTGTTGATATTTTCATGAGACTTCTGTTAAATATGTGTGCCAGTTTTGGGAATATGGTCATCTTTAAAACATTGGTTCTGCTTATTCAGGAACAAGGGATACCATTAAATTTCCTGGTGTTATCCTCAATCTCCTTTTTCAGAGTTTCATAATTTTCATTTCCTTGGTTAGATTACTTCCTAAGTATTTATTTTTTCTTGATGCTATTGTGGATGGTGTGTTTTCCTAACATCTTTTTCAGTAAGCTTATTATTGATATACAGGAACACTATTTTTTGTTGATTTTGGATCCCACTGTATTACTGTATTTGGTTATTAATTCTCAAGGTCTTTTGATGGTGTTTTTTGAGCTTTCTCTGTAGAGGACCATGTCATCTGCAAATAACGATAATTTGACTCCTTTATTTCCTGTATATAGCCTTTTCATTTCTTTCTCTTGCCTGATTGCTCTGGCTAATATTTTTGAGGACGATATTGAACAAGAGTGGTGAAAGCTAGCCAGGTGTGGTGGAGCACTACTGTAATCCCAGCACTCAGAAGACTGAGGCAGGAGGGTTTCTGAGTGTTTGAGGCAGGACTAGTCTAAAAAGTGAGCTCAAGGTCAGCGTGAACCGCATAGTGAAACACTATCTCAAGAAGACCAAAATAACAACAACAACAAAAACAACAACAAAACAGTGGTGAGAGTACCATCCTTGTCTTTTTCTGGTTTTAGAGGGAAAGCTTTCAGTGGATCCCCATTGACTATGATGTTGGCCATTATTTTGCCATAAATTACTTTTGTTAGACTGAGTTAAACTCATTTTATGCCTGTTCTCTTCAGAGTTAATATCATGAATGGGTGTTGGATTCTGTCAAAAGCTTTTTCTGTATCTATTGATATGATCATGAATTTTTGCCCTTTTGTTGATGTTGTATATCAGTTTATGGATTTGCATGCACCGAACCATCCTTGCGTCCTTGGGATGAAACTTACTCGCTCGTGATGTATAAATCTTTTGCTAAATTTTGTTACATTCTTTGGGCAAATACCTTGTTGAGTATTTTTGTGTCTATTTTCATTAAAGTGACTAGCCTATGGTTTTCTTTTCTCATTAGGTACTTGTCTAGTTTTCAAATCAGAGTGAGGCTGGCTTCTAAGAATGAGTTTGAGAGTACTCCTTTTCTTTCAATTTCATTAGAGTTTGAGAACATTGATGTTATAGATTCCCTGAAGGCCTTATAGAATTTACTGATGAATTTATCAAGTCCTAGACTTCTCTTATTTAGTAGGTTATTTATTATTGCCTCAATTTTATTGCCCATTATTAGATGATCAATGTTTTTATGCCTCCTTGTTTCAGTTTTGATAAACTACATGTGTATAATAATTTGTTCATTTCTTCTGAATTCTCCATTTGTTGGAAAATTTTTTTATCATAGTTATTAATGATCTTCTGGATTTTAGTTGTATTTGTTGTGATTTTGCCTTTTTCATTTCTAATTGCATTGATATGAGTCTTCTCTATTTGTTTTTTTTTTTTTTTGGTAAGTTTGGCATCGGGTTTGTCTATTTTTTTTATTATTTCAAAGAACCAACTCTTTGATTCACTGAGTTTTTATGTGGAATTTTAATCAAATTCATGAACATCTACTATGATTTTTATGATTTTCCTCCTTAAATTAAATTTGAATTTGGATTTTTTTTCTTTTTTTCCATCATCTATAATGCATCATTACAGCATTTATTTGAGCTGTGCTTTTCATAGTGAACAGTGACAATAATTTTTTACCTTTTATGGCTGCTTTCATTATTTCCTGCAGGAACTGGCACATTGTATTAGAATTGAATAATGTAAGAAATGTTAAATTTCTTTATTGGTTTCTTCTATTATCCACTGAGTGCTCAGGAGTGCATTATTTAATGCCCATATGTCTTAGTTACATTTTTCTCATTGTTGGGACAAAACACTTGACACTCACAGTTAAAAGAGAAAAGGTTGACTTAGCTCATAGTTGGTAGAGGCTTCAGTCTATAATCAGCTGGGTCCAAGGCAGGATGGCATGGCAGAGAGCCAACAGCTCATGGTGGGGGAAGACAGAAAAAACAACAATAGCAAAAAAGGGGAGGGCCAAGCCTCTTTCCTCCCTCATACTGTATGCAGGCTACTTGCCCTAGTACAGGTGTAGCACTGACACCCCCAATCTTAGCACTAGACAATGAAGTGGTCACAAACTGTAGATTCAGTTATCTCCAAAAAGCTTACCCTCAAGACCACATGAGGCTTTGGGGAGACATCCAGATACAAACCATAACACTGTATGTTTATAAATGTCTATGGATACTTTTGTGATTGATTTCTAATTTCTGTGCACAAGGATCTGATACTATACATGGGGCAATTTTGTTTTATTAGTTTTTCTTTGTTTTTTGTTTGTTTGTTTGTTTTTTAGTATTTAATTCACTAGGACTCTTGGGCTGGTGTATGGTCTATCTTGGAAAAAAAATAGTCTGTGTGCTTCTAAGAAGAATGTATATTCGGTTGTAGTAGGATAGAATATTTTGCAGATATCTCTCAATTTCATTTTTTTGAAGCTATGGTTATTTCTGACTTGTGTATGTGTGTGTGTGTGTGTGTGTGTGTGTATGTGTGAATGTTTTCTTTAGTTGATCTGTCTGTTTGTAAAAGAAGAGTTTGTAATAACCTATTATGTTTGTGTTTGTGTTTATTTGAGATTTTATATCCAACAGTGGTTGTTTTATGAAGTTAGGTGCTTCAATATTCAGTGAATATACATTTTCAATTGTTGGTGATTTTCCTTGCCTATTGATCAGCTTTATCTTAAAGTATACTTCATCTGAGAATAAAGTTGTCACCCCTGCTTGTCCTCATGGCCCTGGTGCACGGGATATTGTTTTCTAACTTTGGATTTTTAATTACTGAATTCTTTTTTGATTAGATGATTTTCTTAAATGCAACAGACTATTGAATGTTGTTTTTTGGTCCAGTCTGCAAATCTGTCATTTAATTGGGGACTGAGGTCTTTTAGTTTGAGTTGTTAGTAAAACCTGTTGACTTCTTCCTCTCATTATCTTCCTTTCCTGTTGTTGACTTCTTTATTTTTTCCTTTTTTATTTAACCACTCACCTTGGTTGCTGCATTCATTCCATCTAATTTTTTAACTTTCTAGGTCATTCTTGAGTACTGCTTTGGTGTGCTGGTTTAATGTTCGTGTATAACTTAAGGTGTTCTTTGTCATGGAATGTCCTTTTTCCCCAACAATTTTGAAAGATTTTGCAGAATATACAGCATTATTCTTAGCTGAAAGTTGTTTACTTTTGGGGCTTGAAATACTTTATTTCAAGCTCTCCTGGCCTTTAAAGTTTGTGTTGAGAAATTTGCCATAATACTATGGGGTTTAATTTATATGCATGTTTTTCTTTCCTTGACACCTTGAAAGAGTCTGTGATTTTGCTAGATATTTAGGATTTTGCCTATGATGCATTCTTTTTTATTTTAGTTATTTGGTCTTTTTAAATCTTGCTTCCAATCGGACTTAGTCAGTCTTCTTAATATCATCTAATGACAGGTAAATTTTTCTTGTTTCCTTGTAGTTTTTAAGACTTCTCTGAGTAAATCATTACATTTTTTCACTTTGAACTTGACGTCTGAAATCTTCACAGTAGTCGTTTCTATTGTTTATGAATTTTATACAACTGTTGATCTCAAGAATTTATGTTCTGCACAATTTTGTGGAGTGTTCAACCTTTGTAACTCGTTATTTGTGTTGTATACCATTTTGTTCAGCTCTTTAGATTTCTTATTTGTTTTTCCCATATTGACATTGGTCATTTTGTATGTTGGTTTCACTATATTTTGTGTTATGTCCTCTTTAAATTTCCTGAATTATTTTCTTCCTTCTTAATCACCCTGCACAGCTCAGGTATCTGGTGTTTGCTTTCCTATCTATCAGTCCCTTGGAAGAGTTCGGAGGCACTGGGGTAATTTGTTGCCTTATTTTTCATATTCTTATTTTTTTCCTTTGGGTTGAAGTAAATCAAGTGAAGAGAGTTTGTTGTAGATATGAGGATTTCTTTACTTAGCTTCCGTTTTCAAGTGATATGTTTTTCACTTTATTTGTCCAACAATGTTAGTCACTCCAACTAATTCAATTTAACTGAATACACCCTGTCATCACAGGCTGGCCTTGCACTCACGTTGTAGCCCAAGCCTGCCTCAAACTCACAACATTCCACCTACCTCAGCCTCCCGAGTGCTGGGATTAATGTCGTGAGCCCCCACACCTGAAAAAGGAGGAGGAACACGAAAAAGAAAGAGTAAGTCAGTAGGAGAAGAGTTAGATAAGGGAAATATTAATAAAACAAACAAAAAACAGGTAGAGAATCAGACCCTGTTGGGAGATTTTTATAGTTAAACAAAAAAGAGTGTAAAGGAGATTGAAGACACTATTTGTGGGAGTAAGGAGAGGGATACACAAGAAGGGGGATGTGATTAGGAAATAAGGACACGTATGAAGTAATCGAAACCTATTGATACATTTTTTATTAATTTTCTTTGAATTCTCGAAGCATATCTGTTTTAAATATTATCCTTACATGACTGTGATTCATACAATTCAATTGAAAGCACTGAACTGCTCTTGTTCTCTTTTCTACAAATATAGTATAGAAATCTCATATAAGGTAGAAAAGAAGAGGAGGGAAAAGAAGGGGTTAGGTAAAGTAACCAAGAGAGAAGAGAATGTTGTAGGGAAGAAAGGTTAGAAAGAGAAGACATAGTAAAGAATCCAGAAGAGCATACATAATAAGGGGTTGGGAGGTGATCTGGAAAGAAAAAAAGTACAAAGCAGAAAAACATAAGAAAGAAAAATAGTTCTGATACAAGAGCAAGAAGTGAAGAAAAGAAATGAGAAAAAAATAACAAAGGAAGAAAGAAAAACCAGGTAGAACCTAGAATAGTCACTCCAACAAGAAAACATATCAACAATCCCAATGCTACTGCTGTGTCATTAACCATAGTGTCCATACAATTCCTCCCTGCCTTAATTGTAGTTTGCTCACAAGCAGCCACACTAACTTCCCTTCCTGCCTGAAGGATTCTTATTTGCTGCCTGGGAGTGCAGGGGGTGTCAGTACCTGTGAGCCCACCTCCTTGCTGCTAGCTGTGCTTCGGGCATGATTAACTACAGCCTTTTGTCTCTGGAGGGCACGAGGAGGGAGGTGAGGTGTGACCCAGCAGAGGTGCTGCTTCCCTTTTTCAAGAACCCAGACACTTGGCTTGACCTGGGTGGGACTCCTTTCAGACTGAGTCTCTGTTTCTGGGAGTGATTGCTTCCCCCGCTTCAGAATGTGTATACTTTTTAGTGACTCTTCTCCGAGTATCTCTAAAACACCACCTTCTTTAATTAGCCATACTGGATTTACATCACAGAAATTCGGACAATGTCCTTGATAGCCTACACTCATTAGATGTCCTTCACTTCCACCTCAGTATCAAAAGCAGAACTGACAATTTAGTGAATTCTTGCAGTTTAAGTCATAATTGTAATCCAGAACATTTCTCAATAAAGATTAATGAGACATTGTGTATAAAACAGGACGTAAATTGTTGTTCAAATATCATTTTGTACCAAAAGAAAACAAGGCTATTTGAATTTCCGATTTCAAAAGGAAAAAAAAAAAATAAAGGTTAAGGAGCATAAAATATAGATTCATCCACCATCTTCTATTTTCATGCAAAATTTATTTTCGTAATATTTGAGGTAGGAAAGATTTCTTAAAGTACAATGACATTTTTAGAAGAAAAATATATGAAGATACTTAGGTGTAAAATTAATATGACATTTTTATTAAATGAACGCATATTGAAACAACAGCGCTGTGCTCTGCAGACTTATCAAAGAACTTGAACAGGACTCTATGCGATGCTAACAATGAAGTATATATTTGGGATCATTAAGTATGATAGTTAAGTAGTTAATTTAAAAAACTTCATGGCTCTTACTAAAGTAATAGAAACTGTTTTCAATTATGTTTAATAGACATTTATCATCCACTTACTGTTTAATAATGTCTATTAAATTTGCACATATACAACTCAACATATATATGAAAATATTTTTAAATTATACATTTTAGATTGTTATATAGATATATTTTTGTTTTGCTTTGTTTTGTTTCTGAGGCAGTTTCACTAATATTGCCCAGTTTCACTTTGAACTCCTAGGCTTAAGCAACACCCCAACTCAGTTTCTTTTGTAGCTAAGACAAAAGGCATGTGCGTAAGCCATTTAAATATTTCTTAGATAGTGGCTATTTCTAATATCTCAGCCATTCTAAGTTTTGAATGTTTTGCACACATTGTGGCGCTACTTGAACAATGTTCAGATGCAAAGTAACTACACAGGTGTTCTCAGTCACATTTGTAAACATTATGATGTAACACAACACAATCTACTCAGTGTTAGGTTATGTATTTGTGCCTCCTATCTTATTTTTGTGTCAGGAGGGGAGTGGGATTCAAATTTTCCAATTTATACATAAAGAGAAAAATTAAAACCTTGCAGTTTAACTTGGCAAAGGGCACAATTTTGGTCCAGAACTCAGTTGCATTTATAATCACAAACATTGTAGGAAAATGACATCTGTGCACCAATTATGGAGCATATCAGAAATTTCCCCATGTCTCACTACAAATGTTTTAGAAACCAAATATCTGTCTATGGAAAAAAGACTCTTGATTTTCATGAAACAATGGTTTGTCATATTGCTTACATCTCAGCTAATAAAGTATAAATTTCTTTTTGAGTCACATTTAAATCAAAATTCACCAATCTTAAAATGTGTTTTTGTCAATTCTTCTAAAATACAATGATAAACTAAGTTTTATAAAGCTTAGGTAATAAATTAAACGAGAGATAAATAGACATTAAAACTAAGTTGTTTAGAATCATGGGTTTTCCTAAAATGTCATTCAGTTTAAAGAAATTTTTAAATCCTATACTCACATTAACACATTTGGATTTCTGCTGATATACTGATCCTTTTTTTATTCCCAGATAGCCCAGCAATTGCCTTCTTCAAGAAATTTATTCAAGTCTAATTCAAACATTCATTTTCACTTTGAAGAGAAGACATTTTTAATGCCTTTCCTATTTAGTAGAATGCATGTATCTCTTTACTATATTAAATTAGTCTCTATCTAATTAGTTGGAATCTTTCTCTTATGCAACCTTGTATTTAGTTTGTGTTTTGTGTTCCTGAATAGCATAGCCTATCAGTGGACTCTTCCATCTTTCATCAGTTTAGCAAGTATTACATAAGTTAATTCTTTTCTCAGAGTTCTTCTTTGAAGATAAAGTGGATCTCGCCAAAGTGACTGAGAGTATGTTCTCATCAGACAATGCTGTCCATGCCATTTTGTGAGCACAAGCAAAGAGAACTTGCATTTGCTCTATTATGCCTCTGTCGAAATGCTGTAAGTATCCGCTACCCCGATATGAGGAGTTCACAATCAGTTGTTTTCTACCAACTCCACTTTATCAGATGCCAACTTGGAGGCGCTTATCTGATCAGACTATTCACATTATACAGTCCCATATGTATTTTTCTTTCACTTGGAATTGGCAGTGGAGTCGCATGACATTCTCTTGCAATAATCTCAGGGGATTAGCAAACAATGAAATGGGAGTGATTTTATAAAATTTACTACTACGATTACACTGGTGGATAAATTCAAGCATGGAAGTAGAAATATTTGAATTATAATGAGAGAAGACTGAAAAGTGCAGGAAATTGAAAGCATGAGTGTGAGAAACTGCATACTATGTACAGAAGGGAAAAAGCCTGCTTGGAGAATAAACTTGGAAGCAGCATTTGGCAGAAAATGAAATGGGAGTGTTTCTGGGAAGCTGCTGAATTCCATTGTTATGGAATTTGATGGTAAGTTAGTGAGGCATTTTCTGCATCTTTTTAATTACTTCAGTGTCTCCCTTAAATCATTTTAAAGAAGAAGCAGCATGGTGCAGTTGGTAAAGGCAAATTAGAAAGCTACTGCTATCTATGTGGTTGGGATGATCCAAGATGGACTTGGAAGGTAATGAGAGGTTTGAACAATTTCTGACAGCTGTGTGTGGTGGCAGACACCACAAAAAATCCTACCTTGCCTAACTAGTCGCTCTGCCTGCAGTCTCTGGAGTCTGCAATGAACTGCGTGACTTCAAGAAATCTCCATGTTTTCCTCTATAAAATGAATTGTGAAGAGCATGGGTAATATTTGTTCATGATTAAGTGCAATAATATGCAAAACAAATTTAAACTTAGGCAGGTAAGTAAGAAATGGTAATTAGCAATGATACAAAATTATTCCTGCACCCAAATTGAGGACTTTGTACTAAATCATAGATACTCTCCATTTACATCTGCATATGTACATGAGGAAAAGCACAATAACAGGAAAATACTAAATATGTAATGTTTCACTTTCTGTGTCAAAAATTGGCATAATTATATACATGCGCAGCATCAAGTATCACATAATGTCCCTGCCATGTCTATTCTTAGGCAATAAAGTCCCCACTTAAACTAGACACCAAGACTCCTGGTTGTAACATAGTATTTCCAGTTCAATTAATCAAGTTAAAGTTTAAAACGTAATAACCAAGAAGTATATCACCTATGTAAGCAAGTGAAGAAACTAGAGAATCTTTGTTTTTAATTGCGGACTTTTGTGCAAGCAATTTCTCTGCCTTCCTTAAATGGAAGAGGGTTTAATGGAAAACACCCTTCTGTATGTTAAAAGTCAAATTTGTGAAGATTTTATTAAGAAAAACCTAAAACAACTTTCTATTTCTTGCTTTTAAATATAGGGCCAAACATAGAACTCAGTATGATAGGGATATACAGGAGAGTGAAAGGGGAAAGCAGAGCTTTGAAGTATAATGTTCTTGTTAAAAAGACAGGATTCAATTGGCTCTTTAGGTTTAAATGTCATGGGTCTCCAACATGACCTCATGGGATACAGCTCATTAAGCAACTGTATGAAAACATAAGGAAATCTTTTTATTCAAGCGGTAGACACTCCAAATTTTCATCATCCTGAGTTAACCACAGTTCTGAATGTCCCATTAGCACAGGGGAATGTTCAAATTCAGAAACACGTGAATGAACTCTCCAAATGAAGGCTTACATCCTATTTGGTTTCTGGGTCTGGGCAAAAGTTCATACAACTGTGTATTTTGTCAAAACTAACTATAAATACCTTTCAAAACGCATTCAATTACCATGTAGATCACTGAAAGTGAACTGTGTGCAGTATTCTGGAGCACCCAAGCCTCTTTTGTAGTCATCAAAAGCAACTGCTTTGTGTTACACCTCTTTTGTATTTCAGCCCTTGAAGTTCTGCATGGTCCATGCTCTAGGACAGAAACAGCATTTAGGAAGGACTGACTACCGTAGCCCATGCCAAATATAGACAGATCCTGTCTTGTTCAGACAAATGACCAATACTCTTGAAGCATATCTGAGTTGCCAGGATTATTTCAGGGTTTTATTTTCTCTCAAGAGTTTAATCTGTGCCCTACTGATCAAATTGGGAAGTGATAAGTTTACTGAAAGCCCTGATTTTGAACCTGAAAAATTAGTAAACCTTAAATAATTCAGGTTAATGAAAACCACTTCGTTATCCAAACCAATGAGCAAAACCAAGACAGGATATACGGTAACCAAGACTGTGCTTGGTTTTTTATCAATAGCCAAACCACATAAGGTGGGAAAGGGTAAATAATTTACAATTAGACTTATACATACCCTAATATATGGGGCAGAAAGCTTTTCAATGACATAAATCTTCTTTCCAATGATTTTACTTTTAAAATTGAAAACCTGATAGCACATGATTTTTCTATTTGAAAAACTCAAAACATAAAAAATTTAAAGAGCAAAGTAAGAAAGCCACATTAAGAAATAGTGAGGCAGAACCTGTAGATTTAGAAAGGGGACTGGGGAAAGGGTAAAGGGAAGGACTGGATAGAAAAGGGGAGTAAAAATGATGAAATATATTTATATATGAAGCTTAACACAATCACTATATGTCACAAACAAATAATGATATATTTTTAAAAAGAAGTAAAACTGAAAAGCTAGAGATACCTCGAAAGATGCACTCTCATGAAAAACACAAATCTTAACTGTCCCCAATTAAATAAAACATATTACAACAGCTGGAAGCTAAGGTGCTTTATATAAATGTTGATGTGTTGCTTACTTTTTAGAAAACATGATTAAATGATACTGACTTTTTCACTCAACCAAGGAAGTGCTGGAATAATTTTTAATGTAGTGAGGATGTGATCATATTCCTGGATGCCTGTATGAAATCACATTTGATGATTATTTAAGTCCTAAAATGTGTGATAGATATAAATGAAGAGCTATTATCAGCTTATACATTCTTACTTGACTATCACATTACTTTTAATTAACATGCTTAATAATGTTTTAATATCTGATAAGATAGCCCCATTTTCCCTTTTTATCATTTTTTTTCTTTTTGAGGAAATATTACTAGAGATAAATGAAAGGACTGTTTCTGAGAGTATTGTATAGAAAGAATTAGATTTAAATAATATGCTTCTATTATTATTTCCTCAAACATTTTTCTGTATAGTAAAAAATGTCTAAGGCCCATATCTGTATTATTACCAGTATGTATATTCACTCTACTGTGCAATAGAACATCAGAATTTATTTCTGTGTCATTAGCGTAGGTAACTGAATACGCTGCATACTTTCTTATCAGTTTGTTTTGCTTTCATTTGATCTCTGGTGATCACACATGTGAGTTATTTCTAAGTAGCGCATATCTTAGTCTTTAAATAAAGAAATATGATACAGAAACAGAAGGGGAGAAAGTGGTTTGTCTTCCTCGTTCATGTTTTTTATTAAGCATAGTGTTAGCATATTATCATTACAAAAAAAAAACTCAGGGCTGAAGGTGTAGCTCACTGATAGTGCACACATTTAACATGTGTTATGGCTTGTGTCTAGATGTCCCCTCAAAGTCTCATACAGTAATAGGTGGACATTTCAGAGATGACTGGATCTAGAGTGTGTGATGCTGCGATTAAGTGTGTGATGCAGAAATCAAGGGTGTGTGCTTGCTAAATTACTACAATAATTGGTTTGGCAAAGTTCTAGGAGTGCATAATGGGAACGCTCTCCCTGGGCATGAGTGCTACTTGCCTAAAGGGCAGATAGTCTGGATATAATAGAAGGGACAAAAGAAGGTTGCTCTATGGCTTGCTGCTTGCTACTTCATTGCTTTGTTGTCTTCCTCCCACCATGAACTATTTATCTCTGTCATGCTCCTCTGTCATGCCACCTTGTCTTGAAGTAGGCAATTATGGGCTGAAACATCTACAAACTGTAAACTAAAACAAACTTTTGCTCCTTTAACTTTGGGTGCTGGGTATTCTGTTTCAATGGTAAGAAAAGTAAATAAAGAAGCCCTGTACTCATTTCTATGCCCTGGAAATAAATAAACAAACAAAAAAAATTAAAGATTTTTAGTGACAAATGAAAATCAGTCCAGATTTTAATAATAAGTTACTGTTCAGTTTTCATTTGTAGTGCTAAAAGAGTTTTTCGAAATTTGTAAATTAAGATTAATTTGTCATAGGCAAACTGAGAAGATACTAATCAAAATCTTTTTTTCTTAGCTATATGGCCTTGTTAAGGATGTTCAAACTCACAAAGGGCTATTTCATGTCAGAAGCAAAGAAGCAATATGAATTATTAGGAATTGTTCCACAGAAGAAAATACATACTTTTTATGAGAAATAGTAGTTACAATCACCTGGAGTTCTAAATGTAGATGCTTCCAACCTAATAATGTAGCTATCCATGTTGCCTTCCATATACCATGAAACACTGCAAAAATTTTATAGGACGTTTAGAATAAAATTTTGAAATGTAGAACTGATATGATACTCATATTTTGTAATTTGAAATGTAAGTGTTTTTTTTTGTTTTGATTCGTATAATATAACCTCAGATATCACTTCAGAAATGTTCTGATACAAGTCTAACGAGTACTACAATTGTGAATCATTTTTCAGGATCTTATTTCTTGTATTCAATTTGCTGATGTTGAAATGTCTCATATTCTACTGGGCATAAATATACCAAACACCACTTTCAGAAATTAAAGGAAAGTGGACCATATTGGAAAGGAATTATTCATTCAATTCAATGCAGTGTAACTTGGCTAATTCCACACGGGAGTCTTAAGTTTAAATAAACTTTCTACGGCAATCTATTTTCTGAAGACTTTTGCTTTGTTTGAATTCTTTTATGGAAGAATATTTTCCTCCATATGTTTATTCTCACAGACAAATACAGGAAAAAGCCCACTTGCTCTTGTTGACCTTTCTGCTTAGCAACTATTACTTTTCTTAGCTCAAAGGTAATTCTTTATCCAAGAGGGCCTTGTTTAGAACACATGATAGGCATTCAGAGTTTCCAGTAGCCTCTGAACATTACAGAATATTTATTTACATTGTATAAAATTAGAGGAAATGAAGGGGTATGCATTTGAACTAGAAGCAATAGCCTAATTGTCTTTATGAAGAAATTTCAGTCAATGTCACTTTGGAGGGGGGACTCAGATTACAGGCACTTTAAACAATATAGATTTTTGTTACCTAACAATGAAATATATTATGCTGCTTTCTAAATCAGACCCAGGCTATGAATTATTGGCTATTTCTAGGAGTACATGAGATCACAGACTTAGCAAACGAAGACATATGGAGTCATCTCTGTCAAAGTAGCCCAAACGAAAACGACATCAAAAAACATTAAAAAGACTTAAATGCATCTAGTAGGACATCTAACCTGATATGAGTGCATGCATTTGCACAAAGACCATTATAAAAGAAAATTAGCCAGAAAATTGGGTGTAATGTAACTCAAATAAAATTAATGGTTTTAATCAACATAGACACCTCTTGTCGTTTTCATCACTTAAAAAGTTTTAATATAGAATAAGAATAAAACAAGTTTTGACTTAAGGGAAAAATGCTATAATACTGCCTTTTCAATATTTTAACATGAAACTTTAAAGATCAATAGTTTTGGCTCAAAGAACAAGAAAGTTTTAAAGTGTGGATGTCCGTTAAGTAAAATAAATGGTAAATACAAAGCAAAGAAATAAAAAAATTCTACAAATAAAAGATAGTTGATATAGAAGCTATGCAAATACTAAAGTGGCTGAGTATAACTCCATCCTTAAGAAGTTTTAAGAAGAAAAATTGGAAACTTCACAGTCAGATCGACACCCAGAACAAACTTGAGTAATCCATGATGAATTCTCATTGAACAAAGTCAATTTTCTAATGCAATTACTTAATATATCTCTTTGGAGACATCTTAAAAATAATTTTGCATAAATATTTATTTTAATTATCAATTTAATACATCTAGGCCAATAAAGGACTACTAAAGAATAAATTGTCAATTATCAGTACCCAAGAATGAATTGTCAATTATCAGTACACAGATCAGAAGTTTTAAATCTACAGTAACAGTGCTGCAAACAAAGCTGAGTGAATATTCCTAGTTAAACAAATCTTCAAAAATAAAAAGAGCAAGTTTTATAATAAAATATGCTTTAAAAATACTTCAGTGAATACAACACACTTTATAAAAGCTGTACTAAATACAAAACACAGCAGGACATATTTACAAAATTTTACAAAAGTTAGAACTATAAATTAATTTTTGCCTGTTGAATAAAATATATTTTCTAAATTTTACTTTCATATATTTATGTATTTATGTAAAGACCAACATAGATGTGTATGTGTGGATAACTGGAAATCACAAATAAAACCACAGTGCTTATTCTGCATTGTATTTTTGTAGGAGATTTTTTTTCCTCCTTTCCATTTTTTTTTAATGTTCTCTCATATAGACACACTGAAGACATTCTTGGAAGCAGACCTGTATAATAGCTACAGACAATATAAACATGGCTTTGTGTATGTTTCATTGCATCAAATTAGGGAACATTTTGAGTTATGGTGCTTCACAGCTGGTAAAGTTGGTGAGTGCTGAACTTTCCAGCCTCCACTGGAAAAAACATGTAGCCATTCATAATTATTATTCGATGATTTAATAACTTTAAAACTATGTGAATGAAAAATCGTATTTTGCGATGTGCAATTTTTATTGCTAATTCCGGGTTAATACTCTTTTTTGCCTTATTAATATCATTTAATTCATACCAGTTATAGCCTCCTATGCTATGAGGAAATTGACATATATTTTCTCCTCTTCTAACCTGGACAATGAGTTCTACCCATTGTAGTTTCCTTTTATGGTTCCCTCAGGTTCAAATCATTACTCTAAAATCGTAACCTTGTTTTGCCTGTTACACTATTTTTCATCTTACCTACCTCATCCATTTCATCAAAATAAGAGGGAGAGAGCTTAAAATTACTTCATCTACCTGTCCATGGAGATCATGGAAAAGAAGGATTTCGTCACAGTCACTGTGACAATGTGGGCAGGGTGTAGGCAAGCTGTGAAGGATCAAGTCATACCCACAGTAAAACGGTGGTTTCATTACCATCCCTAGAACTGAAGACTTGAAAAAGAAAAACGAGAGAGAGCTGATATCTGGGAAGGTCACAACATGCATGGTAAGGTCATGGGAAGGCCACAACAAGCACATGCTAACCTGACATAGAGGTGACCAGTGGATAGATAGCAGGACTTACATTTTTTCCTCTGTCTCTAATATTGTGTCATCTTTTTCAACTAACCTCATCAGAAACCTGCATGAGACTGTATTGGTGCATCTCACAAACTAGCTTCCTGGTTACAGGGCCAGTGTGTGGAAGATTGGAAAATAGTATCTCTAGGGTTAAATGGAAAATATTCATTTCTCTCTTTTTGGATTTTACTTTTTTATAAAAAATAAACTCCTCAAAATGGGGTTTATGTGAGCCCCAGATCCTTTTGAGAAGTTGGTGAATATTATAGCATAATAAACCAACCCCCTCCCAAATATACACACGCTCAAAATCCCAAATACAGTTTTAAGGAGCTTTACATGACTCCTTGAGTTTATCCAGATGCCAAGATTAAGGATGCAATAATATTAATAAGATTTATGAATCATTCATTTTTCTTTTTGTAAAGATAAAAAGATCAAAATTAAAGTGTGTGTTGTGCAATATTGTGTTCTCAGGCCAATCAGCAAGTTGTCTGAAAAAATGTGCAAAATGTTGATAGGATACTTGTGGAGGAATTCATATCCAGCAGCTGCATTAAAAGGGAGATTACTTACATGAATTTTATTTTAGAAGTACATTTAGAAGATTTACAAATTTTAAATTAGGGAGATATTCAACCGACAATATTAAATGATTTATCTAAGCTTTTTTTATTCATTGTAATGATAAGCCAAAGATATTCTCCATGTTCAATATCATTTACTATATAACCAATGCTTTCCATTGTAAGTATTTTCATAAATAATCAGAAAGTGGGCTGAATTGGGTACAGGGGTTGTTTCTAAATAAAATCATCCAAAGTTTGGAAACCTGTTGAGGTGATTTTGTGTCAGAAAAATTACTGCTGCCTCTGGTTGAAACACGATGAACAGTGATCCGTTAAGGACATACCCGCATATATCTGAAAGAGTATGTGACTCACGGTCAGGCCCCAGGGAAGGCTGAAATCTGGGTAGCAATATAACTGTCAACTTGACACAGGAATGAGTCTGTTGATATTAGCCTGGCTAATCATTTTGCTAATTGGATGGCCAGTTGTGCCACAGCGCAAAGTCAGATCGGTTTTCACTTTAACTACTCACACAGATGATATTTGACTCAAATGTATTACTTTATATCAACACACTGAATAGCTGTAAAAATAATACCACATGTGCTGCTGCCTCTTTTTAATAAGTGTCTTCCTCAATTTTCCCTGTTACAATAGAGATTTTAGCAGAAAGAAATTAAAGGTTATTTTTTATTTAATGGGTATCAGTGGAAAAGTCACCCATAGGATTTTGGCAGTAAAACTACCCATCAGGGCAGCTCCTAGCACAACTGATTGGTCACTCGTTTTCATTCTATGCAGTCCTGATCAACCTCATCGACCTTTTATTTCCTATTTATGAAGCACTGGTGTCCAAACTTTCTGCTTCCTTCATACCAGTAATATGGTACCATTCTTTCTCAAAATCATGTTTTAAAATGAATAAACTCTTCCTCTCTCTTTTTTTTTTTTTTTTAGGTTTTGTTAGGTTAGATGCTTGTAGATATTTTTATGTAGTAGATGAAATGCATGATAAGTTTGAATGTGGTCGGACAAGTACACAGAGCTCAATCAAGTACATAGCATTATCTTTTAAGAAATTGAAGCACTAAATGATTGAATTTTGGTTCCATGTTGTTTTTTGTAGTGATCTTCAACTCCGAAATTAAAGACAGGAATGAGAAGTTGTCCACATGGAGATGGATCAAGCATTAAAGCCGGTTTATCATGTGCTAGCTCTACCAGCTGCCCACAAAGGCGAGGCAATCTGCAGGACTCTTACAGGAAACTATCAGAAATATTCCCCGTATTTTAGAATATTTGAATTGCTGTTTCAGCAGAATCAGCAGGAGTTTGTCTCTAAGACAGAAGTCTAAAACCTGGGAATGAAGCTTTACTAATGTTCACAAAATTGCTAAAGAAAGTTAAGCCCTCACAAATGAACTGCTGGCAATTAATAGGTTATTTCAGTTTCTGGTTAGGTAAATTATTGTTCCTTGGGAATTAAACTACTCAAGAAAATTTGTATTTTTATAAATTCTTTTTTGCAGAATTGTTTAGCACGTGTAGTCGTTTAATATTTGAACCGACTATTATGTTACTTTGTGATGAAATTTAAACTAATGATCAAAATTCCTGCTACATCAAACTGTCAACTAGGATCAGGAAATGCATATATTTATACTTCATTTTCTTTATTCTACTCAATGTCAACTGGAAACACAAATTAACAGTGAAAGAATTATTGCAATAAAATATCTCCGTACTCATCCTTCCTGGCACTATGGGAAAAGCTTATCCTCACGGAAAAATATATTCTCCTGAAGAATGAATCATTGCGAATATGTGCATTAGGATAAAGAACGCCTTAGTAAGTTGTTCTATTAGGTTCTTTAGTAAGTGAATGAAAATAATTCATATTATGTATCCATAATATATTCATGTATATTCATATTTATGTTATATCTGTTCTTTTTTTTCTAAAATGTCCTACCACCTTACTTGCATGATTTACATCTATTGTTTCTTCTGTCTGGTTTTTCTTTTACTTCAACATTCCTATCCTTTCCCAGTATGCCTATATAGCTCCTGGTTCTCTTATCTAAGGCTTAATTTCCCTCCTTCAATTAGTCTCTCCTATTTTCATCTCCAGCCATGAAAACTGTGAGAAGTTTCTGCCTCTCGGTCAAACCCAGATCTCAAAAAGAGCATCTACAAGGCTGCCTCAAAGTGCATAGCGTGTCCTCCTGGCAAATCTTCACAAGATCCACAATATTTTTTTCTCTAAGATTCACTTTTGCCCAGAACAGTACTTTCAGATAAGAGGTCATCCATAAATTATCAGCATATTAAATTATGAACAATTATGGAACAAGTTTTCAAATTTTAAAGTTAGGTTTGTATATATTTTATTTGTGTCATTATGTACTACCATATGTAATATGCATAATGTGCTTATAAAATTCATATTTTTATATATAATGCATACTATAATAGAGTTTCTTTCCTTGTCATGGCCAGGTTAACTTATTAATATTATTTGTGTAGTTTTTTTCTGGACATATGCACAAGAAGCTGGGGCTTTATTTTAGAGTTTCAAATGTATACTGTCATTGTTGTCACTTACTTGATCAGTAAATCAAAATACTAAACTTTGAATATAGGAAAATAGAGATCAAATAAAATTTTACATTTTACTGACCTCAATAGCTTTGTGTAGTGAAAATAAACTTTAAGGACAGAATCAATTTTTTTTCATTTTTTTAAATTTTTAGTGCTGAAACACCATTGATGCTATTTAAGTCTAATCAAATTAATGAACAGGTAGTATAACATTTCATAATTGTTGCTGAGTGAAAAGCTTTATAAATAGAAGAAAATTTTCACTCTTCTTTGAAATAACGTTAGCTACTTTATTTAGGTAGGTAATACACTGTCACCCAAGAATAGATTTGCCTATGACTACCTCTGTTGCATTCAGTAAGTAGAAAGTATCAAAATCAAACAAGTTGTTTAGTAGATTTTTGTCCGACTTCTTTTTTTCAGCACCAGGGATCAAACTCACAACTTCACGCCTGCCAGACAGGCTCTTAAGCCCCTGAGCCAAATTCCCAGCCCTAAACATCCAATAATTTATGTGAAATTAACATGACTTCAAAGATGCAATGCCAACCAGTGTTCACTTATTAATGTCCTTCCCCTCATGCATCATGGTTCATTCGCAGTCTTTTTATATTATCTCTTTATCACACCTTTTGTGCACTGAAATTTTGTTCTTATTTCATGCATCTGAACACAAAATAAGATTTGACTTCTCAAAGTTGATTGTTAGGGTCACGTGGCTCTCAAAACAAATGTCACGTCTTCAAAAAATCTTCCCTAAAGATACATATAAGCAGTATCCTGAAGCCATTTCCTTTTATATCACTCTATTACATATGTTTTATCACATTTACCACCATTGGAAATTAATTTGTTTTCATTTTCTAGATTATATAGAAACTAAATTTGCACTAATAGTAAGGTCTTTATTGGGTATCCTCTCTGTTATTTCTTCACCTTCTAGAATAGTGTGTTTTATTAAATAAATTATATTTCTAAATAAATGTCAGCTGTATCTTTTGTCTTTATGTCCCTAGAACAAAAGTAGCTATTGAAAGAAAACACAGGACACTCAGATGTGGATTACAGGGTATGATTTTGTTCCAAGCTACATAGCAAAATCAGTAACATATCATGAATGATTGTGGTTAAATGTAAGTTGAAAAAGAAGAAAATATCTTTTTAGCACCTAGTTCAAATATTGAGAGGAAAAGCACTGAACTGTGAATACTTATTATAATTTGGATGAAACTGATCCATTGTGGATTTAAGGTGCATTAGAGGTGTTTGGAGTCAAAGACAAGGGTCTGTAAAGATAATATATTATTCTTGCTTCCATTGCTTCCCTAAAATTGAAACTGTGTTCTCCGTGATCCTCCTCTGGGAAAGGAGACTTATTCTGAGTGAGGGTCTGCCTGCATTTGATTGTTCAGCTGTATATCAACTGGCTTGGGTTCAGCAGAGGTCTCTGCCATTTTGCATTCAATCCTCCAGAAAATCACCACCCAAATATCCTACAACAGGGATCAGGCTTCGGTTTAAGTGCTTCTCCCCTCACATACTTGTGTTCTAGTCATTTAGAAAACTGTGATTAAAAACCATTATGTGCCCTAACAGATGTGACCTTAAAGAGTCTACTAAGGTTAAAAAAAAAAAAGGTGCAAAGCAATAGTGGTTAGACTAACACCAGGAAAGTATTATATGAGCTGAACCACATTGAATAACTTCTCATTGATTACTACCTTCTGTTTCAAGAAAAATACCACGATGTTTAAGAATGAGCTGCAATGTTCTTACATCAGCGCCCCCTACCCCCATCTCTCTGCTCTCTCAGTTCTAATGAGGAAGAAATTAAACTACAATGGTTGCTGAATTTTAAATGTTCTCCACTGAAGAGGAATTATTGGATTGTTACCATCTTCATTTCCTTTTCTTTCAAATAATTTAATCCATGTGCACAGAAAAGACAAAACAAAGTAAAACCATGCCAACCATTCAGAAAATGAGATATCCTTGTTTGAAAATCTTTTATAAATACTAAAAGATGTTTAGTAATCTTAAGAAACAAGTCAGCTACCTTTCATTAAGCACACTGTTTCTTTTGACTGGAAGTCTTGCAAATTTCCCTGAGAGTTCACAAAAGCATCTGAATGTCTTTGTGCCGAATGTGGTTTTCTTTTCCTTGTTCTCTAATACACTGCTATTGAACTCCTAATGTTTTAACATACAATATAGGCTGTCAATTCAATAACAGATGGCATTTTTAAGTAATAATGCTTTTAAATTGTAAAGATTGGTAGCTTATTCTGCTCTTCTTCCCATTCACATTTCTTTGTCCTTGTTAAGACCAATAATATAAATTTACAAGGTACCTCCTGATCAAAGAATGAGTTGCTCCTTATGCAAATTGGACTACCAAGCTTTCTTTCAGTACTAATAGGCATAGGCTAAAATTTAATTGCCTGAAAAAGTCTATAGTGATGCGTAAGTGTGCTTTATTAATATGTATAGCAAAACTAAAATGATCTATTTTCTCTTTCAATTATCAGGCTTATAAATGTGTTCTTAACTTTGATGTTACTTATACTTCAAGTGGATTTTTTATTAGTTATAGGTATTTTAAGCAGCAGGATTATATAATAGGGCTATTGTATATTTGAAAAGTTAACTGTGACTCCCTCGAGTGGTAAAGAATGAAATGTAAATAAAAGTAATTGTATTGCAGCTAAGGTCTTATAAACTGCACGATGTTTTATTGAAATATTAACAGTTTGCAGATATTGACAAGTAAAAAGATAGATTATAACAAAAAGCAACTTCTAAGGCTAAAAATTAGATTATCTCAATGGTTTCAATTATACCCTGTACAATAAGACAAACAAAAATTACCCAACTCTTGCAATTCAAATAATTTGTTCTTTGAAACCAGCCCCCATGAACACAGTTACCAACTTCTCCTAATATCAATCAGTTTAAAAATTACACTGAAATTTGCCAAATTACGGTACCTTACTGTGAGCAATTAAAAGGACATGTGATGTAGTTTTAATTATTTAAACAGTGGGTGTCAGGAGGACATAAATCAGGGAACTGTGAAAAAGCACATTCCTTCATCCTGGCCTCAGAAGAGTGCTACGGAAGAACTGAGAGATGTAGTTTAGGTTACAACAGAGACATTTGATAATTTAATAAACCTTAGTTATTTTTATTCTTTACCTGAATTGAGAATTAAGAGTTCCTCAAATAAGAGATGTAAACATACCAAGAAACATAAATGGTGTCGAAGAAACAGGAAGCTAAAGAGTTATTTCCAAACCAGCAAGTCCAAGTTGCTTCCTTCCATAAGCCTTCTAGGTCCCCAACTCTGTCTTCATGCAGGAGTCCTGTAGAAGTTTGCAAAGAGTCACACATTCACTCACGAAATGTAGATCACAAAATGTGGAGCAGTAAGCACAAGATGGTATAGTCACAGTGTCTTGAAATGATTCAACGCAATGTGAAGATTACGATGCCATTGTAACACAGGAGACATAAAAAGTATTTTAAAGCCAAAAAGTAGACTTGGGGTGGAAAAGACACCAAGGCCCTGAATAACTTCTTTATAATTCAGATTCACCAGTACCGGTATAGAAGGCTAATGCAGATATGAAGTTGGAGGGTACTGTCCTTAATTCTGCTAAACAGAAATTCATTCGTGGACATCTTACATACAAGAACTATAACTCTTGTGACTAGGTTTGTATTTCCTTTCTAATACATACATTAGTTTTCTTATAGGTTTAAAATTTCCTTAATAGTATAGCCTCTTTTGATGAGGTGAGGCGAGGGGATTTTGGTGAGAAATAGGAAAAATAAAGGCAGAGAGTAAGAAGATGGTTGTAGTGAATAAAGCCCTGGTCTGAAAGTTGTGTCTTTCTTTCAGCTGCTCTTTAGTAATTGGCAAGTTACTTCCCCTATTTGAATCTCAATTTCTTCACGTGTAAAATGACAAAAACAATAGTGACCAAGAGAACCCTTGACCAAAATCACATGAAATGAACCCCATAAAGTGCTAAATGCAAGGTCTGCAATAAAGAAGGAATCTCGAAATCTTTGGTTTCATAAAGCTTCTTTGGTAATTTGTAACATGTCATGTTGGAAATGAAGGCAGTTATTTAGATTGTACATGCTCCTGAGATTAAGACACAGAAAGAAAGAAAGAAAAAAAAGATGACAGCATAGCTTGTCTGTGTGTTCCAGTGAAACCTTCCCGGACTGTGCGGTCACAGAGGCAGTGAGAAGACAGAAACGCAGGCCTCTCCATTCCCCTGCAGCTCCGTGCATCTTCATAGTTCAGCTTTCAGAAAACGCTGGCTTAGATGTGGGGAAACTCCATTATCCAAAGGCAACTTCTAAAGAACTCTATGACTTTTCTTCTCACATTAGTGAACATAAGTGACCTTGAAAATTTTTTACTAATGAATTTCCTCCGATTCCATTTTATGGGACTTACTAAATAGCATGCTTTTTTGTTACAAATGGCAGCGAGTTCTGCCTCTATGTAAAAAAGATTTAGAATATTCATGAATTCTGATCTTACACAGGTTTGAACAATGGCACTTTTGTACTTAGAGCAATTTGATCATATTTAATCATAATTTTCTTAAACAATTATACTCTAGTACATTTTTATAAGCTATATAACATCATCAACAAAGCTTCAACCTACATATTGATATCATTTTGCTCATTTAAGGTATATGCATATTAGACTCAATTACAATTTAGATTTTAATCCTTTTTTCTAACTAGAGACTTTGATACTTCTTATACTAACAGTGATGATATTGGATATAATATGGCAATTACACTTACACCTAGCTCTAAGTGTACTAGCTGTGGTAAATGAAACAGACATAAGTAAACATTGATTTTTGAAAGATGTGTAACAGCTTAAAGACATAGAGGTATTTTTTGTTGTTCTCATTTTTTCTGCTTTGTTACATTTCAGTTAAATGCAAAAACATCTTTTTTAAAAGGATGTGAAATTGGTTCTCAGACTGAGATTTAACTTACTAAACTTGCTTTATTTTAGGAAAGTGTACATTGATATAAGAAGCATTCCAGGCCTAAATTACTATTTATTTATTATTATTATTATTATTATTTTTGGTATCAGGGATTGAACTCACAACCTCCATCCCGCCAAGCAGACACTTATGCCACTGAGCTGCATCCCCAGCTCTAGGCTTAAATTATTAAAGAATTCTCTAGGGTTAAAAGTTTATGTATCATCACGTAACATTTAATTATTGTATGATAATTAAACTATCATAACTATTAACTATCATGAATAAATTCAAGATCAGATTCTCTCACATATGCTATTCCATATAGTAAGAATTGTTTGGCAACACTGCTCAGAACATCTGTTTAAAATACTGTTTTTTATAAACTAAAATTAATTAATAGTGTTTTTTATAAGTTAATAGTGTTTCTTATAAATTAAAATATTTAGCAGCCTTGAAAGGATCAGGCATAGGAACTTAAATTATGTTGTTCTTTAAATACAGAAGTAAATTGAACTGATTATAATATTTCATGCATTTTCATGTAACAAATGACTTCATGGCATATAACAGGAAATCAACTAATTTTCCATCAATTGCACTGTCGAAGATTGTTCTACTGTAATATTTTGGTTTTAAGGTATTAAGGTTTATTTCTAGCAGAGTCCTACGGAGTAGAAGTATTCAGTTTTGACATGGTCATTCATTTCTGTCTCAAGACCTAGGTACATTTTAATAGATGGGATGAGAGAGAAAGGACTGTTTTGTCTCTCAAGGAATTGCTAAACCAGATGTTGAAAACAGAGGAGAGATTTTTAAATTTTCTCTGAAAAGCACTATCCGACGAATTAAAATCTGACATCCAGTCACTAACAAAGCCTCCAACCAGATAGCTTTGGGTACTTCTGGGTCCACCTTTGGTCACTTCTTCACTCTTCTATGAGGTGATTTTTCCAGGTCATTTCTTACTGTATATTTGTGGAGGATTTGTGCTAGAAGCAGGCAGATCACCATCTGCTCTACAGATCAAAGGCTTCCATCTCTAAAGTTTCTCCCTGAAACAAGGGTCAATGTTGGGTTTAATTCAGTGAAACCCACATAAAATGAATTGCAGATTTTAGTGCATTTCAATTTTTTAAAGAGTTTAGCCATATAATATTTAGGTAAAATAAAAATTATTATGTAGTATTATAATTAGTTTCTAAATCATTATATTGGTTTACTCTGGTTCATGGCGGAGAAAACAAATGATACTGCCAAACTTCAAAGACATTCTTAAAGTCTTCCTTCTGTCTGAGTAGACAAAAATGTTTTAAAAATCCTATTAGCATATAATGACATACTTCTAAAAATCTGAGTTTATTTTCCACATGGTTAAGACATTTTAAAATGCAGTTCACATGTTTTGAAGTAAGGCAAGTTTTCTTAACTGTGAAAAATTTCTAAGTGTCTTATCCTTAGAAAGATTTGTAGTAAAAGTTAAAAATACCAAAACTAAGACAATGAACCCAATTTCCAATCTTTGATGATGGAAATGAATCTGAACTTTCCCAGTATTCCAAGAGAGGGCAGTAGAAGTCCACAGATGGATGTGGTAGCATTGTTAAAAAACAGAACCCCAGAATGCAAATCTCTGAAGAGAAGCCTATCTTAACACAGTTACCTCAGGAAAAGAGGAATTATTGCACTTAATTAAAGTGTATTGACACCATATGTAGCCTCGACTCCCCACCTCTGCTTTTTTTTTGATTCATTAATGATAAACAAAAATCAGAGACTAGTGAAGACCGTATTCTGATAAAAGTGTGTAATGTAACCTATCTGTATTAATCCTGTAAAAATACACTTAAACAAAAAGCTAGTTAGTAAACAGAAATCTTTCAAATGTGATACTTTACTATATGCATAACTCAAAGAAATATCGCTGGACTGATTTGTAAAATAATATTCTTTTGATAGTGGTTTGTATTTTATTATGTAATCTGTTAAAATTTTTGAAAGATGGCAAAGTCTATTTTTCTTCTTCTTTTTTTCTTTTTTTGCCAGTGCAAGCAAAGTTTTGGAATTTGGGAAATCCATTTAATCCATTCCTTAAAGTTCTTGATCATTGAATAAAACACATCAATTTAAGTTGAAAGTAAATCTTGTCATGACTTGGACATCTATTAAAAAAAAATTCACAGTAACTTTAGGGAGAACATAGTACAACAATCTGTTTCTAGAAAACATTTTAACACTTTTTCTTCTTTATTCTTATTTATCACAACTTTTCCATTTGTCCTTGTTATTTGTTTTATAATTGAGTTTTTATTTTACATGTGAATCAGTTCTAGAATTAATATTTTGAATCTGTACTTTTCTCTCATGTTTTAAATAGATTAGTTTTTCTTAATAGTTTTAAAGATTACAGCATTTTATTTATAACATCCATTCATCTTTTGATTATAAAATAATAAGCATTAATAATGGAGAATTTAGAAAATACAGTACCGATACAAAAAAATTCAATGACCAATACTTCCGTCTTTTGATATGTGCTATGATTCTGTCGTTATATTTACCTCCACTTTCATGTATGTGTTTATGCTATTTTTCCATCTTTTCACATATATAAACATAAAGTAGATTTGAATTTCATTTATCTTAATATCTACTGATAAACATATTATAGACCTATTAGCATTCACTTATATCAATTTAAAATTATAATTTGTCTATCTCACCTAGCATGCTTCATACTCTTTTCCAAGTCTTTAGTTTATTACTACAAGATTCTCAGTGACTATGAACTACTACATCATATGACTTTGCCATAATTCATTTACTTTTGCCATATATAGTTTACAAATGGTATATGTGAAATCTCTATACCTTACATGTTGAAACTGATTCCAAAGTCCAAAGTGTTTCATGATATCAATTGTACATCTTTGCACTTGAACATTTCATCTTTTAAATTAGATTCATGACTGGTCTAAATAAACTGCTGGTTACTACAGCAAGGAAGTCTTAAATGTTAAGGAAGAACTTTGACTATTGTTTTTAGGGATGAGGCACACATTTTAATGACTATATTTTCATATCATGGATAGAGAAATGATGTAGTGGAGTCTCTTGTTTACATAACTATTAATTATAGATGAATGCCTTTGCATATATTCAAACCACCTTTGTTCTTTTGTTAAAGCAAGATAGACTTTAGAATGATGCCATTTTTAAAAAATATTCATTCACCCAAAAGTATTTTCAGGTATCTTTTCTGGTACTACGTAGAACTTAAAATATAAATTAAATATTTCACTGTGTGTTTCAGAATACGCATTTAGTAACTCAGTTTGAAAGCTAGGTACAAAATATTGAAAGCTCTTACAAAATTGGTGGAAACTGACATTAAAGTGAAGACTTCTTGGGGAAAGTGTTCCAACTGCCCCCCCATTTCTCCCCTTAAATCCTGGTTTTTTTTGTTTTGTTTTGTTTTCCAATTGTTATTTTTCTAGTTTATAACATTCCTATGCTGATTCATTTTATCACACTTGTAGAACTTTCTCCTGACCTGGAAGATTACTATATATTTGAGATCTTACAATACAGAATATGTACAGAATTAATTGCATACAGCTAACAGCCTTATATATTTTTAAATACTTAGTATATCCAGGCTTATATCTAAATAATTGTTGATTTCTACATATTTCATAGGCATTTTAAAAGGCCTTTCACTTTTTCTGGAGTAGAAAAATTAAATCAAGATTTATATGCTAAAGTAATACATTAGAAGATTTAAATTATTAGACCACACTGACACGACAAGCTGCAAATTAAAATCTAGTTTTTTGGAGCATTCCTTCATGTACATCTTATAACAAAATAGTAAGTTTTTTTTCTCTTTGTGTGTTTGTGTGTCTACACGATTGTATACACTATGATTAAAAGTCAAGTATATTATATACAAGTGTAATGTATGTACAGACACAAAAACACGTATGGGATGTGTATATACACGTGCATAGAGAGAGATCTTATACACACATAGAGCACACAAGTAAGAAACTAGAGAGACAGAATGTATAATGAAAACACCTAACTACATACACATTGAAATATTTTCAGTTCATATAATTAGCTAAAGAAAAATAAATACCATCTTTAAGAATCCTACATTTCTTTACACTCTGGCCTATGGATTATTTTTAAACAAAGAAACATTTTGAGCCTTAATCACAGTTTGGAGTAAATGAAAGCGTTCCTGTACATTTGAATTTCACAGGTTTTGTATTTCACACTGGGAGTCAGGCTTTCACAGTTTTTTAACTGCCTTAAAACCTTGTTAACTTTCAGCTGAAATTGCTGTTTAACAATGTCATGCTCTTGTGGGAATACAGGATCTTTTAGAAAGCGGTTTTGAAGAACTTTCTTCCCAGAGCCATCTAAATCCAAAGTGGGGTGAAAAAAGTTCTTGTTGGTAGGAGCAGCATTAATTTGAAGGCCAAGGTATCTTTAGAAAAAATGGTGGCATGGAATAAAGATATATTTTCTCTGAAATAAGAATTAGCTAAGACTGAGAGTGTTTTGCTCATTGAGAAAGACAAGGACTTTGTAGTGTCCTTTCTTTGCTTCCTGGGAAGGAAGAAGGGAATGCTGACCCGAGCAGTGGATGGCCATGACCTGCGCTAAGAAGCAATGGAAGTCTGAGATACCAGAGTCAGCCTGCAGCTGTGAGCTAAGTTGTAGTGTTGAAGGCTTTAATTTTAAGTGAAAATGAAAAGCCAAGCTGGGAACCACCTGAGGATTCCAGCAGTCAGCAGGTAAGGAAAAGGGCTCCAGAGGTTTCTCTTTGAAGTGTCCACTGAACGGAAGAACAAAATGAG
This sequence comes from Dasyprocta punctata, assembly GCA_004363535.1. Classification (NCBI taxonomy): domain Eukaryota; kingdom Metazoa; phylum Chordata; class Mammalia; order Rodentia; family Dasyproctidae; genus Dasyprocta; species Dasyprocta punctata. The sequence goes on along the minus strand of RJWM01005270.1, from coordinate 57,279 downwards.
AGTGAAGACTGAGGACACAGAGCAATTAAGAATGTGAGCATAGGCATTCAGATTTTTGTGTATAAAATATCCTAGGTCACAGAGATATCGTTGATAGATTTTTCAAAAGGAGAATGTTGTACTTCTTTCCTCTAAACCATTTCTTTCTGAAGCAGCGGTTCCTAATCTGGGGAGACATCGGCAATGTCTGTGGTCGTTTTTGGCTCTCACACCTAGGGGAAGGACAGTACCAGAATCTAGTGAATAGAAGCCAGGGACATTTGGAAACAAAGCACTAGACAGACCGGTTATAATAGTCATCCAGGCCAAAATGTCACAGACCCAAAGTTGAGAAATCCTGGTTTAAGCCCATTATTCAGATCGTTACTATTTCTGTCATTTAACTAGCTAATGAATTGTAGAGGTTATGTTAAAATGCAAATATGTTGTCTTTAATCAATATGTTTCACTGGCAGTAAATTCCTAGACAGAATAAAAGCATCACAAATGTGAAATTGTTTAGCTTTGCAAGCATTCATAACTGCGGGTGTTTTTCATTTGTGCATGTTGGATTCTACAGCTTACGTTGAAAGTATTTGCCTTCAATACAAAAAGGAGGTAGACATCTAGAATGCAGTTCTACCTAAACTATAAACGAAATAAAATAATAGACATTTCAAATGGAGAAGTACCAAAAATAGCTGTAGAAATAAAATATTAGTGTGCCTGGTAATGTAATATAGTATTTTTTTAAAGCACACATTGGACTGTAAGAGCAAAAGGCATTTGGTTTGTCAAGAGCAGTGCTGCACTCCTCATTACAGGCTTTCCACTCCTAGAAAGCTTTCTAGACCTCTATGAAACAGACATTGCGGGGTGTGAAACTGTCAAATGGAGACAAAAAGCTTCCAAGGGGCCTAGGGTTGCATTAGAAGGCACTTGTTTTCCATCGCAGAATGCAGCCTGCCTGTGATGAAGTCTGTTTTTCCTAAACTTGGCAGCAGCTGACCAGTGAAATTTGGTCTTGGCCGGAAGTCTTAGCTACAGTAGTGGCAAGGGTTAATATTAAACCCACCAGAGCATTTTGCACAATCTCCCAGGAGATCTCTCAATGGATTTCCACTGCCACTGGAAATAATGGCTCGCAGCTGCAGCAACCCATGGTAACACTTGATATTCCCGTCGCAGGCAGACCAGTGCTTTCAGTGGAAATGAGAAAATCACTAACACTGTGCTATACATTTATGCCTGGGGTCAAAGTTCCTAAGCCACAACCTAAAATGACCTTGCAGCCCAACAGCCAGTCTGCATTGCTTCTGGATGGGTTTATTATCTCCTCTTTTTCTGAAAAGTGTACTTTGGCACACAGGTGCAGAGGTAAAAGCTAATGAAGGAGCCTTAGGGAAAATGGATATTCTGGAGTAAAGAGAATTGATTTCTGCTTTTCACAGAGTGCTTCTCATCTACTTAAAGAGAATCAAGAGTTACGCTTTCAAGGTTGTGATTCAAATGCACTCAAATGTTCATCCATTCCCAACACCTACAGGTCCCTTCAGTCCATTGCCTGAGTGCTAAATTTGATCAGTGTCAATATCATTCTCTTAGGGTAAGACTTTTTATATCAGGAACAATTGATAAAAATGAAATGGCCTTCCAAGAAATATGACAAAATCATTATTTCAAGAAGCTGTCTGGCCTCACCTAAGACTCTGACACTTTTTGTATAGTTTCCGTATTCCCTCTCATCTAAATAGTTCAACATATATTCAACCACTTATGAATATATGTAAGTATTTATTTCATTATTCTTTCATCATTTATGAATTCATTAAGCAGACTTGTTACATAGTGAAATGTTGCCAGCCATAGGGCAGAATACGTGACCCATGTTGTTTTTATAGGTAAGTTCTTGATTCAGAGCAACTACTTTAAAGAAGCAATTGTGAAGGCTCTCTGATAGTGTGGTAGTTTCAAACAAGCCCAACACTTACCCCACTGGATTTTAATCAATCATCTAACTATCTATCTATCTATCCATCCATCCATGCATCTAATACATTAGGATGCTGTATACAATATTTTATAATTATATCTTATATTTTAAAGTCTTATTTAATGAGTCATTTATACACATGTGCAGCTATTAGACATCTAAAGGTCTATGTATGTATTCAAGAGAGCTTTGTGGGACTGCCCGACGAATCCAACAATCTTATACAATAATGAAAATTAGCTGTGACAGAATTTTTAAATATCAGGAAGCTCTGAGGCTATTCCATGATGTCACAGAGGTCCCTTGAGAAAATGTGATCATTAAGTGAGTTGCCTGTGTTGATAAGAAGCCATTAAAATAAACAGAACTTCTCCATAATTACTGAATTTCTCAGCAAAACAATTAGAGTGCTTGAGACACTTTGAGTCTGTCTTCCACTGAGTTCAAAGTTTCTGCTTCTCCCATTTTGGAAAAAAGTGCTAGTTGAAATTGTGCAGCATAATCAAACAGAAAAAAAAAAATAGAGGCCCCTCTGAAATATTTGGCAGAAAGTCTTGCTGCATTTAACTTTTTTTAAAAATTGGAGGCTCTGAAATAAAGTGGAATAAGTATATGTGTTCTTTGTGAAAAACGCAATCACTTTCAAATTATTATACATGAAGTTACAATTCCAGAGTTAACATAATTAAACATGAATCCTGTATTTTAGTCAATAATATAAAAACATGTTATATACTAGACATGCATATTGTCTGCTGCAGCATTTTGTTCATTTACATATGTGTATATCCCTCAATAGTCAAAGGCACTGGTTTCAGGACCCTTCAGAATATAAAAAGCTAAGTATACTCAAGTCCTTTCTACAAAACAGTTCAGTGCATGTGTATAGCTTATGCAATGCTCTTATGTGATTCGAATCATCTCTAGACTACTTATAAAGTTTAGTACCATATAAATGCCATGTAATTTATGATACAGGATTGGGTAGAGAATAATTGCAAGACAAAAAGCTTGTGTGAGTTTAGTACAGATGTAATTTTGAAAAATTGATTTGATAAGCAACTTGTTGTATTTACAAGTGCAAAACTCATGAACATGGAAGGCTGGCTATATATACTCGTACTCTTACCACTGATAAACAATCCTATCAATTCTTCATCTAGTTTCTTCAAAAGTCAAGCTATTAGCAGATGGAATTCCAGATTAGAAGTACATTCTCATGACACCAGACTCTGAAAATCTGCATTAAAATGGTAATCATTAAACTTTCATCAGAAAATATTTTCCGGGAATTATATGTAAAGAAAACATTTTGATAGGTTGAATTTGAATTTTTATATCCAGAAGTAGGAGGAAAGGCAAAATGAAATAGAGGCCTTAAGAACATTGCGACAGACTTAGAGGTCAGAAAGAGGATACTGGAGGAAGCCAGGCCCAGAATCCAACCCATCTGCTTTGCAACTTTGCTCGGGCCCTATCTAACTGACTAATGTTTAATTGGCTCTGTGAAGTAGATCCTAACCAACTGATCCCTGTTATAAGGAAATAATAAAATTCTAATTCTACTCCTCTTTATACATATGATTACTTCTTTTTAAAAAAATTATTTTTATTAGTGCATGTTTGCAGTACATAATGATTACATTCACCATGAGGAGTTAGTACATGTGCATAATACATCTTGCTTCCAAGAGGCTTTATTTTCATCTTAAAGGCAAGAGAAAGGATTACTTGATAATATGTCAACATGAGTTATGTGACAAGAAGTCATTACCTAGTGGTGTGGCTATTTTGTATTGCCTTGGAAAGATGTCCTCACGAACTCTTCTGGGACAACTACTGTCCTCTCATCTGACTTGGATCAAATCTCTCTCTCTCTCTCTCTCTTTCCTCTTCTCTTTCTGTCTCTCTCTCTCTCTCCTCAAATATCACCCTATGCTTATTTAATGATAGCATGGATTTCTATTTATGTTCACTTTTTTCATGTTTGTTTTGTCTCTGCTTTGAGGTGGTCTCTTTTTATAAGACAGAGGTGAGATTGCATTTGTCAAATCAATGTTAGGGTCCTCTAATAAATTTTATGGAACGAAATAAAAGAATGAACAAATGGATCATTTTACCGCGATTTACAGAATTCACGGGTTTCTGCGATGTTTCTATACAAAGGAATTTAACTTGTGCTTTCTGAGCATATGGAATATTTAAGAGTCATGCTTACAGCACATTATACATCTATAAGAATACAGAAATAGAAGAGATGACCATTCTAGGATTTTGGAGAGGAATGTCTGGAAAGCTTTCATTTTATAAATAATCTACCAAATTTAAACTTTATTCAAATGTTTATAACAGAGAACATGTTTTTAGTGGTTGCAAGTGAGCAATGACCTCTAACATCTATTAATATTCTGCCAACTTTTGGTTACTAAATTTATCATCAGGGATGAATGTTATTTTATTTACCATATAGAATTTTTGACAGAATTTAAACTAAATTTAGAGAAATAATATACAGAATTATGTGCAGCCTTCACACATATGTGTATAAAAATTAGTGTGTCTTTGTACTGATATACTTAATTTGAGGAATTAAAAATTGGACAGGCATCGACATTTTTTTTCCTAGTGTATGGGAAGCAGAAAGATAGACAATGTTCAAATAATCTCTTGTTCACTTTGGAATTCATTGTTATACTTTAGCCTTTATGCTTGTGTTGCTTTTGAAACCAACAACAGGCAAAATGACAAAGTCATATTGGATATTTTATGAAGGTAGATCTAATAATTGTAAGGTTCTTCATGATCCTGCCTTAAATATCTGAACTTATTGAGAAGGACCCATCATCGTCATTCAAAATATTATACCATATTAATTCATGACTCCAATTCTTTTTTAAAATTAGGAAGTTAATGAAGGGTCTCGGGATTGTCGGAGTACCTTCATTCCTTTAGTGAAAATAGGAAAATGATGATAGAAAGAGATACTCACATAATCATGTAATAGAGAGGGTACATTACTACATGTTCTCCATCCCTGTCTAATCTCCTTAGTCTGAAAGCAGTTGAAGACCTCCCCTGGGAGCAAGCGAAGCTGACTGGCAGCTGGTAAGCACCTGTTGAGCTGTGCTGGTGATTACGGCTCTTGTTCATTTGGATTGGACAGGGCATCTGTTTCTGATTGGTTGTTGCTCATGCTCTACCAGTCATTAAATACTTGCAGTATCACTGATGGGAATGCATAACTGTGCTATATGCTTGACATGTATACATCAGTATCATGTAGGAAAGAAAGTTGCCTGCATCAGAATTCAAATGAATAAAGATCTTGCTTGAATATTCCCAACCTAGAGCAAAAAGGTATGAATATGAAGCACTCTGAAATAGGCTAGATATCTAAGTTTTAGAATATTTTCAAAGAAAATGGAGTAGGAAACAAAGCAAGGTTCTGATTAACTAATTTATGTTAAGTAAGTCAGGTCTGAAATCTGTTGACACGTGCTTCACTAGCAAAGAGATACTGTAAATGATTTAAAAACTTGTGATTCCAAATGGAGGTTAATTATCCCTACTAACTCTAAAGTTTCATTTTTTACACTTTTTAACATATGTGATAGTAGTAAAATCTCATCCCCACCTATATTTGCAAGAAAAATGGAGTATAAATTGCTAAGACTTCATCCTCTTTTTACTTCCTGTTCTTGTCAAAAATATAAAACCAGAAAGGCAGAGCAGCATGAAGTTTCTGGAGACCGACTGGTGCCACCTTGGAGAAGAGCTGAATCTTCCACTTCTACCTGACATTTGACATTCTGTTGAACAAGTAAAGGAAAAATGGTACTTCACAACTATAAAAAGAAAAAAAAAAAAAGCAGGTCAGGCTGCGAAGGTATGCTTAGTGCCTAGACACAGCTGGAAATAATTGGGAAGCAGAGTACAGTGCAAAAGAGTTTAAAAACCACATGTTCTCAATGATATTTTCATAGTGCTCCAAGCAATTTTCTTCCACAAGTCAAATGGTTTCAAGACTCTCCAGCCCCCAAATTACCTACAAAACATAAATGCCAAAAAAAAAAAAAAAAAAAAAAAAAAAAAAAAAAAAAAAAAAAAAAAAAAAAAGGTAAACTGCAACACATTAGAACAAAACAACCCATAACCTTCAAGGAAATTCCTCGTCAAATGGCAAATAGGACACTTGGTAGCACCCACAGACCTGGAGCAGCCTTTCGTCCAAACTGCCTGTGTTCCTCATCCACACTGCGAAGAGAAGAAGCAGTGATCAGCACAGCACCCTGAGAATCACACTTATGTCACCTGCTTCTTATTATTTCTGTGGTAGGGATGTGAGACCTAGACCTGAACCTACCTATGGCAGTGTCAGGTAAGTAAGGGATTATGCCTGTTCTACTACATGTTCCACAAAATATGTAAACGTCCCTTCAGGTGTTTTGTGAGCTAATTGATACATTCATTAAAGAAAGTACTGTAACCTCTGTCCTAGCAATGCGCATGGTCAAGGTCATTATGAATCAATTAGCTATTATGAGCCACCTGAATTACAAGAATTCAAAAGTTTAAAGTCATGTGCGTAACTTGTGTTTCTAATTTTGCTCATAATTGATAGTGAGAAGGGCTCTCATTTAGATTTTCTAGGGGAATCGTATCATAAAATGCTAACTCCTAAATTTCCTAACACAAAGTAACATTATATGACATGAGATTATCTTATGATAATATGGCTGGGGATATAGCTCAGCAGCACAGTGCCTGCCTGGTAAGCACAGGTTGAGTCCAATCCCCAGTACAAATACATATATATACATATATACATATATATATATATATATGTATATATAGCTCCTCTTCACTTTTGCAAAATTTCTATCTTCCTGCTTTCTATTACAGTACTTTTATTTTGCTCTTTAATTCACTTATACTTTGGGTTACTCATATAAGACAAACCATGCAATATTTAAACTTCTGTGTCTAATTTATTGCACTTAATGTTATAAATCTAGCACAGAGATTATCCATTTTTCCATTTAAGACAACACTAACTTTGCTTTGTTGCTCATTGCCTGTCATTAGTGAAATGCAATTTTAAAAAACACTAAGATTTCACCTTACCCCAGAAAGACTCCCTATCATCTAGAAATCAATAACAAATGCAGATTTGAGGCTGTGGGGGAAAAAGGAAACCATTTATTTTGTTGGTGGGAATGTAAACTAGTCATATACAACCACTGTGGAAATCTGTCCGGAGATTTCTCACAAGAACTGAAAAAAGAAATCCCATTGGACCTGGTCCTTTCCCTTCTAGGTATCTTCCTCAAAGAGGTAAATAGATCATCTTTACATCAATACTTACATATTCATGTTTCAAGCAGCACAATTTATAATGACTAAATCATGGAAGCAGCCTCTATGTCCCTTGACAAGTGAAAAGATAAAGAAAATGTGATGTTTAGACACGATGGAGTACTACCTGGCCACAGAGAACTTGAGGCATTTGTAGGAAAATAATGCACCTTGAAATCATCAGGTTAAGTGACATAAATCAGACACACAAGCTTAAATATAGCATGATTTCTCTTATCTAAGAAATCCAAATTAGAGATAAAGGGAAAAATAAAAGATAGGCAATAGGAAGTAAAGAGATAGATCTTCTTCAAATGAGAAAGGGACCATGAGCTGGAGGAAGGGAGAGAGAAGGAAAGGAGATGAAAAAAGAATCCAGATGTGTTATGTACATTTACCAGCATCACACCAGGATTGCAAACATGATATTATATGCTGCAAAGATGAAAAGAACTGGAACGCGTATACACTGCTGGTAACAATGTAGCATAAATATACTCACTTTGGAAAGTGGTAAATTTTTTAAAGTAGATAGACATAAATCTTTTTGTCTAGTCTTTTCTAGATATTTTTCCAAGAGAAAAAGACATAGAACCAAATAAAAATTATCACATTAAAAAAGTTTCCATGTTGCAAGCTATCATTCACCTCCATGAAGACTAAACATAAAAATCTTAATTATTTTCCAAATTAAGATGTATATGGATTTTGTTGTGTTGGAGACAAGATTGAGATTTAGGACTGAACTGAAAAACCCAGTAAATGATAATAGCAGTGGAAATTATTAAAACATGCCTGGGGTTGGGGATTTAGCTCAGTGGCATAAGTACCTGCCTGGCAGGCCCAAGATCATGAGTTTGATACCCAGTTAAAAAAAAATGCCCAGAAGAATGATGAAACATTTAAAATGCATGAGATGGCAGCAAAGCTTGCAAGTCATGCAAATAAATAATCCCTGAATTTCTTTTCCACTAGGTAGATAGATATTTAACAAAAAATAATTTCTTAGGCCTCTCCAACTTTCTGGGCACTTACCTGATTATAGGTAATAACAATCTACTTCCTGTAGTTTTCAAAGAAAGGTGAGAGAGATTTTCACTCCATGACAAAGCTATTTCTTTGTACTCTTGACATTTTATATTAGGATGAATCAGACAAGGAATCAATAAACTATATAGACTGAGGACCAAATTGGGTCTTTGCCTGTTCTCATAAGTGGAGTTTTATCGGAGAACAGACTCATTCATTTATCAACAACGATGGAAGCATTTGTAGTACAGCATAAAAAACTGATAGGGAGTGTCCTATGAAGTGACAAATATTTACTCACTGTCTCAGTGTGGAAGGTTTGCCAGTCCACAACGAGAGAGAGAGAGACAGAGAGAGAGACAGAGAAAGAGAGAGGAAGAGAGAGAGAGATTGCACTGAGGTCTTAGTATCCAGAAACAGACAGGGTTAAAATTTCATGCACCATCCAGACAGTGCTCTGCCTTCGTGGCTTGTCACCTGTCATGGTACCCTCAGAGGACATCTATTCAGCTCAAGGGCAGCAATGCCACAGGCAGAATTTACAGAAAGATAGAAGTTGTTAGAGCACATCAGTTTAAGACAAAATTTTATTGAATGTTCACCTTATTAAAAAAATTCCAATTTTCAAACATTGTTAGTGTTTTTAGTAAGTGGTAATTATTCCTTTTCAGTTTTTATATACATCTCTGTAAACTCTGAATGTTTTAATACTTCTGTATATAGGGCATTTTAGGATGAATTCAGTAGTGAGTAAGATATTTCAAAAAACTGTGTTAAACTGATTGAAATTATGGGAGAAAATTCACTAGTGGAGACAATAGTAGTTCAAAAAGCATCATCTTTCCCTGTTTGAATTGTGGTTCTAAAAGATTAAATAACAAGAAGATGTAGAATGCTTTACCCTAGCGATGGATACAATTCAGTGCTTTACTCTCTAGGACCTAAAATAAACAGAAGACTTTTGAAATCAACATGAGAAGAATAACTCAGAATCCAATGAACTTTTTCTACTCAGTGACACTAGGAAGTCAATGTTCCAGTGCTTCAGTTACTCAATTGCTGAGAAAATTCTTGTGGACTTACAAAACTGCAATGATAGCCAATTATATACCCAGGTTTATTACTTCATACATTAAAACTTTGAATGTCTCAAATTGTATTCTCCAAAGTACAAACATTTGATATAACATGCCTTTTATAATAAAAATTTACCATACCTGTCTTTCATATAATGTAGAGATTATGTATCATCTCTGTGAAATACAAGGTTAACATGTGCACCTATAATTGCATTCCACTGTATAATCAATATCTTTCTATAACTTGGGTACTCCTATCTTGATGTTTTTAAACAAAAGGACTATGAGGAGAGTCATTGGGCACCTTGCATCTGTAAATAAGGAAAAAAATGAATTTATTTTTCAGATTGTCTTCTTAAACTATTATTCCTACACATATTTAGGCAATACAACTGCCCAGGTATCAGTGAGGAATTCAATCTTTTGCTGTTCAAATAGAAGCAATGTGTATTCTGAGTACTTAATTGTACTGATATGAAATTGACTTTTAATTAAAAATTAAATTCACTGTATTAATCAGACATTAGATACATTTTGATGACTTGATAAATGTTAACTTTAAATTATGATGCTTTCATTCACTCTCAGTACATTAAAATGTTTGCATCTTTGAGGGCACATTTGCAAATCAAGCAAAAATATTTAGAATCTGGAACTGAATAAGCATAATTTGAAAATTCATCTATTTTCCATAAACAAATATGATGAGTTCTATGAGTCTTTGGTTAGATGTTTCATTGACCACTCAGACCAAAGGCGAATCTTCTCAGATACACCCACCTATTAAAAGGCCACCAAGCAAATTGCCAAGTAGCACATCCCAGTCAGCATGGACCCAGACATGTCCTAGAAATTATTAAATGGATCGTCTATTCCTGGTTTTGTGAATGAGCTATTCTGTGTCTCAGTTCTCTAACTCCCGAAATAGAGAGTTCACACACCCATAACCCAGTTACTGGATTGCTGGGTATTCTCTTGACAAGCGGATTGCATTCTCTACCCTTTTCTCTTCCACACCTGGGGACTGACCTAACAGTAATTTTTACCTAGCTCCTTGCTTCTCAGCTTCTGGCTGGGTTTGACTGATAAGAACCACTGACAGGAGAAGAGAGGACAGAAGGAGAGACAGGCGCATTAAATTTCCTGACTTCTCACATATGGGCCCCTAGAGTGATGGCCATATCTGTATCCCTCTCTCTAGGTATGGCCTTGGCTCCTGGAGACAGTTCTCACAAGTTGCAGGTATTGTTTTTTTCTTTTTTTTTTTTTTTTTTTTTTTTTGGTTTTCTGAACCTCAGGATAATAACAGCTGCCTGGTGTTTATACCTGGGCATTTCAGCCTTCTTTGATGGTTCTCTCACTCTACACAATCACTTGAAAATGAATGGTCATTCTTGATTCTCATCCCTACAGTAAAATACCACTGAGTAGGTGACTTAAAACAACAGAAATACATTTCTTACCGTTTTACAGGGTTAGAAGTCCAAGAATAGGATGCCGGTATTGCTAGGTTCTACTAATGGCCTTATTTCAGTTTGCATACTGCCAATTTCTTGTGTCATGCATAATGGAAAATTGAGCAAGATAGCTCTATGAGATCCATGTACTAAGGCACTAATTTTATTCATTAACATGACCTAAGTACTCCTCAAAGGCCATACCTCCTAACCTTATCACATTGGAGGGAAGGATTTTAACATACACGCTTTAAGGGAAAAAGATACGTAGTCCATAATGTACTCCTTTAAACCCTCTTTATAAAGTCCTTTTGAATATGTTGTCCACTTTTCATAGATCTGCCTAGAAGTTACTGAAAGTTAACAGCACTTGTAATCTATTATTGTAGATTTGCCCATGTTCACAAAGCTAATTTACTTTTGCTAGTCATTATGAATTACATTTAAAATAAGTGAATAAAAAAGAAGAGTGATTTCAGGTTAATAACAAACAATTTAGTGAAGTGGAAAGTGTAGAACTACTGTGTGCAGCATTATTTGAGGATGGTGGGCCTGAGAAGTCTTCTTTCTATAGTGTATTTTGAAATCTGCCACTGAAGACTCTTACTGAATGATTTTCACTTGACAATCAATGTATTCATCATGTAATAAGTATTACCTAATTTGATGTTTCACAAGTCCATCAAGTATTTATTGATAGACCTCAATTACAAATCAGAAAATTGAACCTAAAAGTAATTGAACTATTGATGATTGATCACTCTTTGAACTAAAGCCACTTGGTTATTTTTGAAATTGACTGGTATCTGATATTAAGATTCTTGGTTATAACCTTTAGTTATCAGCCTGCACACCATAACCTATTCATCCCTGCTTCAGACCCCTTCATTTTGATCAGTTTTCTCAGACATATCTGTGATCTTTTGGAGCTTAAGAAACAGTTATGTGTTATTTCAGTTCACATCCCTTCAGATATTCACTACACCACTCACATTAGGCCAAGAACATCTCTTAAGGTTAAAAAGGCTGTTTGCAAAGTTACAAAAATATAAGACCATAATTTCCTCTCATCTAAATGTCAAAATTACAATCTGAATTCCAACGCAAAGTGTAGGCATTGTGCAACACTTTTCAAAGAATGTTGAAACTAAGCACATCCTCTCAAATCCTCCTCAACTTGTGGTCAGGATTTTCTCTGGAGGGACACATTGTCACATTTTTGCGTGCTTGTGTGTGTGTGTGTGTGTGTGTGTGTGTGTGTGTGCATACGTGTGAAAGACAACACCAGCTGTTATTCATGCTGAATATGACATAATTAAGACTATTTTGTTGTCTCAAGATCAATACACTTGCAAGGTGACAGCATTTTCACTTTACTGACAATGCTGAAGATATATATTGTAGCTTAAAATTTTAAACTGAGCAAGCATTCTTTTTTATCGCAGGTAGTATTTGGCTTTTTTCTTACAGCCATAAAAGCTATCATCTTAGTGAATCATGAGCAGCTAAGAATCACTAAGAACTACTTAGAATATGTGAATTAGGTATTACTTCAACATATTCTTTATAAAATTTGATAAATTTGTACCCGTATTATATCTACCTCATGCATGTCTATAATCTTTGGTATAAGACTGATGCATACACTAATCATGTGTATGTATTTATGAAATACATAGTTAGCGAATAGGACAGAGTTTAAGAACAGTGAGAGAATAAACTTTCTGGTGGAACTACACCAAATTCAATTGCATTCGAATTTTTCCTAAGACCCTGGAAAAATTATGCACTAATGCATGTCAGTATTGCAAATAATACAGATTTTCAAATGATAACCATATAAATCAGTTTCAGTAAAAACTATGTTGATTTGATAGCTTTTTCATAAATCAGCCTTTCCTTCTACAGCAAGATAGTAAGAGAGAACTTAGATTTTTTCAAGATAAAATTATATACTGAATGTGATTTGAATTTCTGACAACCAATGAAAATGTGATACATAAAAACCAATGGTAAAAGGGTAGAGAGTTGGATAGTGTAGCATTTGTCAATGTGGTAAGATTATATAAAAAAATCTTGAGTATATTTTGTACTTATTACATTAGTCACAAGCCCCACCTCTAAAAGTGAAATAGTTACAAATGGACTTCATCAAATATTATACCTCCTATTTTTCTTAGTCCCAATCTTAAAAAGGGCTGAGTTAAACAATCAATATGCAATTTGGGCATTATTAAGAACATATTCTTCTCATACCACTGAAAAAAGCGTTTGTATATCATGTTCTCATTCCTGAACGTTGCCTCTGGCCAAAGCTTTCTTCTTAACAACATAAAAAGTGAAAAATGCAGAAAACAGCTAGTCCCAGAAAATTTAGTTTAAATGCCCAACATTCCTTTAATCGAAATTGCAGGTAGAATTTCATATATATTAGTCAGGGTTTTAGAATAGTAGATAGTATGTGGATCTAACTGTCAAATTTTCTATGAGTAATTCAATTGGCATGGAATAAATTTGGTTATGTTTTTGACTGCTTGGTATTTCAAGGTTTTTCATTTTTCCTTTGTGGAGATGGGCCCAAACCTAAATATCATTTAGTTGTGGTAATTTCCCCCACTGATAAACTAACCTCCATATCTCCCTCACAAATCCTGCTTTAAAAATCTACTGTAGGTTAGCTTATACATAATGAATTGAATCCACATATTTATATTTTCTCCCTCCCCAAATTTGACAAGTAAGAACAAATGATACAAATTATGACAATTAGACTACAGAATGGCTCCCAGTAATGCCCACTTCCTGGTATTTGCCACCTCTGTAGTTCCCCTCACATTGTACCTTGGTTTGTCTGTTCAGGATAAAATTGTTTGATCAATGTAGTATGATTTATTGCTGCTAATATTAGTTACAAAAGAATGTATTTTAATCCCCCCTTATCTCTTCCTTTTTCTTTCCCTTTCTCATCTCTTACTTTGAGAATCAAGACACCATATTATATGCAGCTCTATGGAGAATTCTTATGACAAGAAACAGAAACTCCTTTTTCTAGTGAGGACTAAAGTCCTGATATTAACAGCACGAATGTGCTACTTTGAACGTGTGCCTACAAGGTTGTTGCCAAATCATGCTTTTTTTTTTAACTCTTTTGAGAAATTGCCCAAGAAAATGTATATACCTTGAGATAATAATGCTCAGTGAAATGAATTATATATAGGATGTTAATATGAGAAACTCAAATATAAGTAATTTAAAGAACAGAACAAAAGGTAGATTGTAGGAAACAGTAAAGTTAGACTTTGTGGAGAGGAAAAGAATGTTTGTGTATGGGAAGGAGATAGGAAGGAATGGAGGGGAAGGAAAAAGAAAAAGAATTATTGCAATATGTATATGGACAGATTCTCCCCAAGATGGTTGCATTGTGTACCACAAGCATATGTTAAAAGGAAATAAAAAGAATGAATTTTTCAGCCCAGTGGTTGGGATAAGGACAGCCCAAGCTGAAATCAAAAACTTGACAGGGTCTCATCAGAAATCTTTAGCCAGTGCCACCGAGGTAGAGAAGTTATAGCTAATTCCTCAACATCAGATCCTGTGAAAGATAATATATGTTTGACATGGTTTCAGTCAGCTAATAATAGGGTGCTTTGTTAAAATAATGCATGCGCCTACAATGCAAAAGCAATGTACACATCTTCAATGAGAAAGACGATAGGAGAGCTGGCATCAGGCACTAGATAGAGAAATTAACAGAAATGTAGGTGCTAATTACATGTCTGCTAGAGGAGCTGCCAGTCAGGAAGTCAAGTCATGTCACAGTACCTCACAGAGACTGGTGAATGAATGTCAGAAAATGTCAAAGAAATTAACAACAGAGAAGGAGGTAAAATCAGGGGAATTGGCTACAATTATAGTCATATATCACTTAAAAATGTCTAGGCCAATGATATATATAAGGTGGTGGTCTCTAAGATTATACTGCCTAGTGACCCCATAGTCCTTTTAATTCATGCAAATACACTATGATGTACACACAATGATGGAATTGCCTAAGAACACATTTATCAAAAGTTTTCCACACTAGAACTCCAAAAGCTAAGGAAATTGTAGTAGAAATCAACAAATATGATTATATGAAATTAAAACTTCTGCATAGCAAAAGAAAAAAACACACTAAAAAGACATAATACAGAATGGGAGAAAACCTTTGTCAGCTACTTATTCAACAAAGGATTACCGTCCAGGATAAATACAGAATTCACCAAACACCAAACAAACAACAACAAAATTATTACTGAATGGGTAAATAAACTAAGTAGAAATTCTAAAATGAAGGGCAAATAGCCACAAGTATATATATATATATATATATATATATATATATATATATACTGTTCAACATCTTTAACCATTAGAGAGATGTAAATCAAAACTGCATGATATCATCACAGTCAGAATGGATATCATCAAGAATACAAAAACAATAAGTGCCGGCAAGCTTGAAAGGTAAAAGGAACCCTCACACCCTATTGGTAGGAATGCAAATTAGTATAGCCATTATGGAACTCTGCCTGGAGTTTCTTTTGAAAGTAAAAATAAAACCATCATATGATCCAGCTGCATTGTTCCTCAATATGCAGCCAAAAGAATTAAAATCATCACACTTTACAGATATCTGCCTATGCATGTTTATCACAGGGTAATTCACAGTGACAAACTTATGGAAGCAGTCAAGGTATCCGTTAATGCATTAATGGGTAAAGATTATATGGATCATATATACTAACAAGTACTATTCAGCCATAAACAATAACAAAATCATATTATATTCAAGAAACTAGATGACACTGGAGAGCATCATTTTAACTGAAATAAGCCAGATTCATAAAGATAAGTATTTTATGTTTGATCTCATATGTGGAATATAAGGGGGAAAAAATGTCAAAGTAGAAAAATGATTGTTAAAGAATAAGAGAAGAGAAAAAGGATTGACCCAAAAGAGACAGAAAAAGAAGGTAGTATGTGGGTAATACAATCAGAGTATGTTATCTACATGCATAAATATGGCACAGCTAATAATAAAAGTACCAATGAAAGGCAACAAAAATCAAGATATACATTATATGAAAATTTAAACTGATTTTAAAGAATCTGCACTGGTGATTTTTTAAATAATGGACCACATTAAATGCTTTGCCATGGTATGAAGAATCTTTGGCTCATTTCTTAAACTAAGTATTGCTCTACACATTCTATTGATAGTTTTAGTAGCAAAATGAAGTTTATCTAATTTAAATTTAATAGAAGATTCACTTTGCAGCACCAAAAACTTGTCCATATCACTAAGAGACACATAACAGTACTAGCAAGTAGGAGCCACAGTCTACTATTTTCTCTTCTAACCAAAAGACAGAGACAGAAAATAAGCAATCTGTGGGCAAAGTAAACTGAAGAACTCCACTCTGGGCATAGCAACAGTGAACCACAGATGAGAGGTGCAGAAATGAAAATAGGGGAACCCAATGCAAATCAATTATCTAATAAGATTATTAGCCTTGTTCTGACTTTCAAGTCAGGCACATGTTATATAGAAGTACCTACATACTGAAGTTGCTTGATTCTGTCCAGAAATACAACTGCGCATGCACACACACCACATGCACACACACACACAAAAATACAGAAAAAAAATTCATAATATATCTGTTAGCTAGAATTCTCGACCAAAGCAGAACTTCACCAGTCACCCTAGAATGACACTCATCAATTGGTTAGTCTTTATCTCAGATGCTGAGCCTCCAATCAGCTTGTTTATGTTTCATTCCCAAACAGAAATGGAAAATCAGTTATCACCAGACATTGAAAGAAAACCTGAACACCATGTGTTAGTCAGCTTTCCACCACTGTGACAGAGCACTTTGGATAAACAGCTCAGAAAGGAAAAATATATTGATTCATGTTTCAGAGTTTTCAGTCCATGGTTAGTTGGCCTTGTGGCTTTTAGCCTGTGGCAGCTGAAATCATGAAGTCAGCACCTGGTGGAACAAAGCTGCTGACTTCATAGTGGTCAGGAAGCAGAGAGAGAGAGAGTGCTAGAGAAGGGAGGGGGAACATTTTAGAGCTTTCAGTCATAAACAGCAGGCTCTGGCATGTGTTCCCTAGGTTCACTATTACTGTACCAGGGTTTCACTGTCCCCTCCGAGGGTGCAACTCCAGGGATCTATTTTCACCACCTACATCAGACCCCTTAAAAGACACATCGCTTCTCTTTAAAGACTCCCCAAATCAGCAACCACTCACAGCTATTGCAAATAACTTCTGAGGGATATATCAGATGTAATTCATGACACGCTGGAGAGACAAGCACAGAACAACAAAACAAAACTGGAAAAAGGTTAACAGCAGAGATGGGGACAAGCAGAGATTAAATCAATATTTCAAAAATACATCATTTAAAAAAGCTATGAAATACTGATCCATGTAGAAAAAATGAATAGAATAAGAAAGAAAAAGAGACTAGTAAAGCATTTCTGCAAATAAAATGAGAGTCACAATTCTTAAAAACACCAATACATGAGTAAACTTTTAGGCAAGTGTCATATAGGAAAACAAAAAAAAATTAAAGAAGACTACTAATAGCATAGGTCCAAATAAAAATATTAAAGACTTTTACATAAAGTTCAACATCCAGCTAGATAGTTTCATGAAAAAAGGGCATTGTAAGGAAATAAATTATCAAAGATGTATCACCAAAAATATTGCAATATTTACCAAAACAGAAACACCTGAACATGCTCACCAATATAGAGAAGAATACTTTACAAAGAACACAAACAAAAATATATTCCTGGGAAATTTTAAAAGTGGAGATAAAGATGATGCCAAAATTCTTTTAAGTTAAGAGAAGGCACATAAAAATCAGTTTGCTGTGTTTTCTCCATAAACTGTGCCAAAGTTTTACCTAAGTCAGTCGTGAAAAATTGGAATTGAAGTCAGTCTATTTTAAACCCAGCAAGTAAGAGAGCATAAGAAGATATTTTTAGATATTCTATGTAAAAATATTCACCATGATACATGGTTCTCTCAAAGATACTAGTGGATTTACTTTATCTAAAAAAAGGAATAAACCAAACAAGTGATAAATAGTGGATCAAGGAAATTGTGGGTTCACACAGGAGAGAATTAATGAAAACTGTGATATGTGAACATGAGTTTTTCAGCTCACCCAGCATAAGTCCTGTTGGAGGCAGAGTAAGGTGAGTCCAACAAAAATCATCTATGGTAAAAAGAAAACTAAATAAATAAACAAACAAACAGGAGATCCACAAAGCAGAAAGTGTAACAGTCAGTCAGGCCATAGATGTAGTGACATAGAAGTTCACTTACTGATGTGTCCCCAGAGCCTAGAACGGATTGTGATTTGATTTAATACACATTCTCTGTTCTTCATAAACAGGCCTTTAAATGGAGGGTGGACCCCAGCACACAGAAAAGATGAACTTTACTTCCCATTTTTTTCCATTATGTGATTGAAGTCTATGTAACCATGTGAATCATATGAGAAGTAGCATAATAGTGTGTGAAATGTCTGGGAAGCTGCTGTAATCTGAACTCCATGTTCCTCCCACCCCTCTTGGCCCTTGTCTGCCCTCTCCTTTCCTGTACCCCTGAAGAGGAGAATGGTGACTGGAGTGTGGGTGCAGTACATGAAGTCTGAGGAGTCTAGGAAAGGGAAGACATAGCTGGGAATAATAGCTTCATAAACCACAATAAAAACCAGTGTTCTTTGTCACCCCTAGGCTTCCATTTTAGCTCCCATTGACATAAGTTTAGACACTATCATTTGAGATTTTCAACTCTAAGGCCAAACTTAATCTTCACTAATTGAATGGGATACAGAAAACCATTAAGAAATATTTATTGAACAAACTAATGAATAAGTGAACATCTTACTGCATGGAAAATAGAATTCATGCATTATTCCAATCCATAATAAAGTCATGAAAGAATCAAAAATAGAGTGATAGAAAATAAAACAAAATAATATTCAGTAATTATTACATTTAGGATAAACAAAAACAAAATGTACTATAAAAATATGTATCATTATAGGTGATGAAGCTAATGGTTTTACCAATAACAGTGATTGAAAGAATGGGGAGAAGGAAAGTTGCGGAGATGATGGTGCAGAACTGTGATCAAACCTCATGTTCCATTGTAGGAAATCAATTTTCAATATTAAAAAATTGTAACTGTTAAAAATGGAGCTGAGCATGGTTTTCCACATCTGCATGCCTGTAATTCTAGGGATCTGGGAGGCTGACACAGGAAGATCACAAGTTGGAGTCTAGCGTGAGTAATTTAGCAACTTAGCAAGACCATGTCTCAAAATAAAAAGGAAATTAAAAAGAACTAAGGATGTAGCTCCTTATCAAGGTCCTCAATTCAATCTCCAGTACTTTAAAAATTAAATAAAATAAAATTGTGAAATGTTAGTATATGAGACTCAGACACACCTGGTTGTGCGATGAAATGAAGTTAAATATCATACCACAGAAAGAGTTGAAACTGGGTACCTCTGGAAAACAGGTCAGGACGCAAAGAGATGACATAAGGCATTGATGATCTAAATCTCACTGTATTTGTAACTTTATAGCAATGGCAATGTATCAGTTTGATGAAGAGCCAAAATAAAAAGAAAAGTGAAATGATATCACAGCTCAATAAGAAACTATCCAGACTATGAAAAAGTCTGCTAATTCCTAAAAGCACAATTAGCAAATATATATATATATATATATAATTTATTTCCATATATTTAACATGTGATTTAATTTTTCTCCAAGGGAATGATGTCCCTTAGATGATTGGTGCATCTAGGTTGATTCTATGAACTTTAGTAGCCCATGTGACCCATGGACAATAAAGACACTATGCTTCATACTAATTCACAGAACAACGTCACACACTTTGATTGTTGTTTCTCTAGTAAACTCACTTATTTAAATGTATTTCTGCTTAAAAAAAAAAACTTTTTTTGCAGTGCTGGAAATTGAACCTTACCAATGAGCTACAACACCAGTCCTTATTTCTGTTTTTTAAACATTCATTCATTCCTTCACTCATTACTTTGACATAGCCTATGGCTTTGCACATGCTAAGCAAATGCCCTACTAGTGAGCCGTATCCCTAGCTCTCAGGTTTACTTTTGAGGTTACCAAGAGTAGAATTACACTGCTCATATTCTTAGGATGATAGCTTTACTATTCTCTTCCTTTTACCAAAAATAAATTTTAAAAAAAAGTGACAAGAAAATTTATAATAGGAAGTCAAGATGGTTGACATACTTTCAAGTGGAAATTTAGATAAAGAGTTCATTGATACCTGATAATGTTCTTCTCTTTTTTTTCCCCAAAGTGGTACATCTATTTTTAAAAAAATCATCTCTTTCCCCACGTAAAAAAATTTAATTATTATTTATATTTGTACCTCATTTAAATCTTTTTTTATAATTTATTTAGTCAATATGCCACTTTTCTGTAAAACTTAAGCAGCCACTAGTTTTGTTTTATTTTGTTTTCTGGTTTTGCCACCCATGTCTTGAACATAGCCGCTCGGGGTTTAGACATATTTACTTAGGTCCAGTTTTTCACCAGCCAAGTGGTCAGAGTTATTTTCACATTGGGGAAAATACTGCAATACATAACATGTGATGTAAAACATCCCTTCCCACTCTTCTATGTATTTTTTTCTCTCCTAAAGTATGGTGCATGCCTTATGCCTTCTCGCATGTATTAATTTAATGAAATGTCTTTTTAAAGAATTTCTTGCTAATGATAGGATGTGAGTTGTGGCAAGTAATATTTAGGGTATTTATTTTTAAATAGGGATGATGTGTGTATTTATGGGCAAATGGTCCCATTTCCCCTGGAGAGAAAGGGATATTTGTTAAAGGTTATTTTCTCATAAGTATAAGCTTCTTCCTGGGTGTACAACCATTAAAAGTAAATCCAATTTCAACTTGCACTTAACTACCAGAGTGTAACATTTGTAGTAATCTATTTTTAACCCAAACATGGTAGTCAGTGTGTTTGCTATTCAATAAACTATACCTAAGGTAGGGAAAAATTAATTTTCTATTTATGTATATATATAATGTATATACAGACATATGTTTTAAAGTATTTATGATAAATGTACTCATTTCAAAAATCAGAGCAGTAGTTTATAATTTTTAAAGTTCTACAGACCTATGAGAATGACAAAGCGTACATTCTTGGCTTTTCTCTAAAGAAGTCACTTCACTTTTCAGAAGATAGAAATACAGGTGATGATTTCACAATGTGGAGCCTACCTACTATACTGTTCAATTAACATGTGTTTAATTCTTTCATCGAGACACTAACTCGTAAGCGGTAGATGAACAGCGTGAAAAGGACGGGAGTCTCTGAATGTTTTTGCTGGGATGTCCGCCGTGGGCAGGGAAAGTTGCGGTGGTAAAGTGAGTGCCTCCTCTCTGACTTGGTCAAGTTTCTTCAATGTAACCAAGCGTGAAGCTGGTCTCCAGCCAACTCTGGCGTAGTGGGTGAAGGAAATCTGGAGAAGGTTCGGCTCTACAGTTGGCTTTGAAAAAGCAACAGTTGGTTAGCACATTGTATTTGTGAGAATAAACTCATAGACATACTTACAGCACGGTTCAGTTAACATTTTTTATTTCCATGACCACCAATGGCACCAACAATATTGTAAATCCTTACATGTGGTTACTAAGACAACCGAGCAAAAAGCAACTCCATATACTGTTCTCAGTGTCATAGATAAAAAATAAGGGGGGAAATTATGTCATATTTTACTACATCTACTATGTAAATACTGGACTTAACAATCTTAATTTGGACTTAGATGAGAAAAATACATAAACTGGCAAGGCAAGATTATAGATAAACAGGCTTATTTTACCACAGCAACTCGCAGGGTAATTTCTGAAATTCAGCATATGATATCTCCACATTCTGTTTGCTCAGCTTTTCCAATTATTGTATCACTGAACTAGGGAATGTAGGAGCATGTATCCTATCTGTTAGGGGTTAAAATCTCCAGAACAATTGTGGTTTTCACAAGTGAAATAATTGTACTTATGGGAGCAGAAAATCCAAATCTTTTCTTTCCTATTTTCTCATGTTTAAATTGTAAAATAAGGATAAGTGGTTAAGCTCACTGATATTTAGACTTCTTCTCAACCAAGAAAATAGCAATATTAAGCTATAGATTTATTTTAGGAACTTCCTCGAAGTACACATATTTGCAGGAAATACCTGCTCTATAGTTTCTTGACAGGTAAAAGTGGTGTTACAGGTGGGTAAGGTGTAGTTGTTGCAGTGGTGAATAGAGACACCAGTGGAAAAGATGGGGGTGGGGGTATTAATCCTGAAAGGGGTGGTGGGGCTTGGGATGATAATGATTGGGCTAAGAATGGGTGTGAATATACAGGAAGGATAGTGAAGTTGTATATAAAGGAGAAGGTGGTAGAGGCTGTAGTTGTGATACCAGAAGTGGAAATGGTCCCACTGGTGTAGTGGTAGTGTTGGAGATACCAGTGCGAAAGTACTGTTGATAGAGACAAACTGATGGAGGTATTGATGATGGAGTCTTTGATGATGGCACTGGAGATGGCCTTGGAGATGGAAGGACTCAATTATGTCTTTTGAAATACATTTCTCCATGTAGAAGGAGAAAAATAAAATGAGAGCATGCACACACACACACACACACACACACACACACACGCACACATGCATGCATGCACATACAGTTTCCTATTGTTGCTGCAATGAGTCAGCAGCTTAACATTTTTATTATCTCTCAGTTTTATATCTAGGCTGAATAAGCTGACTTTGCTCTAAGTTTCACAAAGGAAAATAAAAATGTTAATTGCTAGGATTTTTCCAGTGATGCTCTGGGAAGAATTTTTTTTCAAGTTTATCCAAGTTGATGACCCAAATTTGTTCCTTGAAGTTTTAGTTCTGAGCTATTGCTATGCTAACCGGCTGCTAACAGGGGTTGCTTTTATTTCTCTTTGAGGGCTGCTTGCCTTCCTTCTCAGGTCAAAGTTCCTGTGGGACCACCTGAGGTTCCTGTAATTAATTTCATTCTCACATTATCTCCCTGAAGTTAGTGTCAATCCTCACAGATTAAAAGGCTCAGTCCAATAGGACTGTCCACCTTCAGAGGCCAGTCACATACCTATGGCTTCTGTGCTTTCCACTGTACTCCTCATGGATGGGACATAACTGAAGTTTTTAATGCTCCTCTCTTTGGATTCAGAACTTAATAGAATGGCTTAGAGAACTCAGAGAGGCATACATTTATTTTTTTTAAAGAGAAGTGTTTTGTTTGGTTTTGTTTTGTTTCTAATAAAGAAAGGAGCATTAATGAATAGCCAGGTAAACAGAGTGAAGTCTGGAAAGATCCTGAACACCAAAGTTTCTGTCTCCAAGGAGCTGGGTTGGGCAATATCCCGGCACATGGAAGTGTTTACCAACATTGCTTTTAGGAATTTCGTGAAGACTTCATCATGTAAGTATGATGGATTATTAACTCAGTAACCAGAATAAAATGGGAGGAGGTGAAAGTTTCAAAGCTTTTACTCATGGCTCATATGTCCTGGTGACCATCCTCTGTCCAGAAATAGTCTACAAGCCCACTAAATCACCTAATAAAAGTGAAAGGTGCTCCTAGAAAACTCTAAAATTCTAGTTCGAGGAGCCCTGTACCAGGATCTGATACCAAAAACCAAGTGTTGCAACTGAAAGATGTTTCTAGTATTTTTATAATTCTGATGATTATGACAGTTTTAGGAGCTTTGGATCAGGAATTGAGGGTAAGGACCTGTGTGTGTGTGCGCGCGTGTGTGTGTGTGTGTGTGTGTATACTTACATATGCCTAGAAAACTCTAAAATTCTAGTTCGAGGAGCCCTGTACCAGGATCTGATACCAAAAACCAAGTGTTGCAACTGAAAGATGTTTCTAGTATTTTTATAATTCTGATGATTATGACAGTTTTAGGAGCTTTGGATCAGGAATTGAGGGTAAGGACCTGTGTGTGTGTGTGTGTGTGTGTGTGTGTGTGTGTATATACTTACATATGCCTACATAGAGGAACTATCCACATTTCTAATTATTTTACTATTGATTTGTATTGTTTAGTTGGCTGCTTTTTAAACAGTGTTTCCCAGGAAATAGCAATAGAAAATCAGAGAAGTGAAATGGTGAAGGAAAGGAATCCAACTAAGTGGCAGATATTCAGCGAAATCCATACAAAGAATTAACAGCTAGGAAAGCTCTTAAAACTGATTCACACATCAAAGCTGTCCCAGTAAAGAGTAAGGAAGTTGGAGCATTATATCTCCCCAGTCATGCACTACTGGCTAAGAGTTGACAGGAAAAACTAGAGTAGGTGAAGCCCCATATGTAAAGATTTTCTATGACACAAGTGAGTGTCTTTGTTCCAATGGTTCACAGATTTCATTAGCATCAAAATTGCCCAGACAACTTGGTAAAACAGAGTTTCTTATTCAGTAGTTCTCTGGTGGCACTCAAGAATTTTTACTTTTGGACAATCCTAAATGGTGCTAGTCCTGCAAAGGCTTGATACTTTGAGAAGTGTGGCATGAGGACAGTCGTGCAGAATAGTCATAGGCAAGGGATATTGGGAATGAGGCACCTGGAAGCTTGCACAGATTAAAAAAGAAAAGAAGGTAATGACTCAGGATGCGGTGTGCACAAAATGCAACAATTGCACTACAGTAGAAGGGACAGACTCAAGGCCAGGTGTCTCTGAACCCAAACCAGGCACTTGAAAATGCTAGTTATAATGCCTGCCAGTTGTCTATTACAAAAAGGCCTCAAAAGAAGCATAATCTGAAGCTTGCTAACTTCAACTGAATATAGGCAGGATGGTGCAAAAGATCATATTGCATAGCTAACTTAGAAAATGTTTCATTTGAAATAAATATTAATTACAATTAAGGAACATATGTATGTATATTCTAATGTCTTCTCTTCTCTTCTTTTCTTTCTTTCTTTTTCTTTTTTTTTTTTTTTTTTTTTCTCTTTTTGAGGTAGTGTCTCACTATGTGGTTCAGGCTGGCCTTGAACTTCTTGTGTAGCTCAGACTGTCCTCAAACTCACAGCAATCCTCCTGCCTCAGCCTCCTGAGTGCTGGGCTTACACAAGTGTGACACCATGCCTTGCTCTAATTTCTTAAAAGAAAAATATCCTTTGCAATATAATCATTTTGCAATTTCCTTTGTGTTAAGGCCCCCAAACTATCAAACACATTTTCACTATCTTCTATCCAGCAATTTTAACTGAAAAGTTTCAGAAGCACAACCATCTAGCACCATGCTCTCTGTACTGCAACTCTTGTGATTTGGTTTTGCTTTCACATGACTCTTTGTATTCTGTAAGTTTTTTAAAGCAGGTAGCAAAATGTGATTCGGTATTTATGACTTTATAAAATGTGTCTCATAAGTAAATTTGTAACTCATAGGTGAATGGCACCTGAATGCTTTGTTCTGTAATTTGGATTTAAGTGATAGGTTACTGAACCTAGAAACATACAGTCTCAGTTCTCCTGCCACGCTGAAGCCAGCCAAAGGGCCCCTTGTCAAGTTGGCCAGGCCCAGGTTAGCTGATGTACTGTGAGTCAAAAAAGCACAGGTAAGCAAGAATGTCCTGAAAGGTCTGAGGAGACAGAGGTGCCAGAGCAATGTTTATCTATGCTATGCTTTTTTCAGTGGGCAGTTAGAATAATTCTAGTTCTATACTTGCCTGAGACACTACAAGGGGTTTCTATATATCTACTCACAAATCTTTACTGCACCCACTGAGGCAAATATGTGAGGGTTTGGCAGAAGGGAAGGCTGTTCCATGCATTTTTCATGAGAGAAATTTCAACAAAGTAAAATAACTTGGTATCCCAAACATTATGCCAACAGACGACGAGGAGCACTGTTTACACTTGAGTTGTGCAACCAGAAAAGCTTGGCTTCCTACATTCCAAAGCTTCCAGCCAGCCCTTGGGGTTAATCCACTTTATAAAAACAAGTTCAATTAAAAAGAAATGAATGTTTCAAAAATTACCTGGAAAAAGCACTTTCGTGTTTTAAACATTGATTATCTAAACGGGATTCACTGGAAAACAGTTCCCATCATACATAAAATGTCAGCTTATATTTTACTTGTAAAGATATTTTGAATTTGACTCAACATATCTCACTCATTTACTTGGTTGGTTACCTAAAATATCCATTAATCGAAATGAAATGTTTTGCTCTCGAGTTTCCTTAACAAAGGTCATTCTTTTGAAACAACTGAACGTTTTTGTGTCACTCCAGAAATCTCCACTAATAAAAATAGAAGCATTAGGAGGCAATAGAAGCAATAATAGAAATAAAAAATGTGCTAGCTCACTAATACTCCTCAGTCTAAAGTAGAGATTTGCAAAGTATGGTTTCTGGATCAGAGAAATTCAACCCACCTGGGAACATGATAGAATGAAGAACCCAGGGGTCCTGCTCCAGATCTAAAGAACTCTAAGTTTAGGATCCAACAGCTACAGAACTCTTAAGTTTGGGGCACAGAGATTAGAGTTTTAGCAAAGCCTCCAGATAATTTTCACGCACACCAAAGTCAGAGAACCAAAGACTCCAGCAAATGCAATGACTAAAGAATAGCTTTGAATGTTTTTGAAGATCGACCCGCTGAACATGTATTAGCTTTGCAACTAACAATATGTCCTTGAAGAGAAAATCGAGATTTAATGTTCCATGTGCTGGAATGCACGTAGAGTGTACCTCCTTGTACGGTAGCAATTTTAAAAGGAAAACAATCGTCCAGTGTGTAGCAGCTGCATGTCCACGGCTCTGCTTCCTTCATAGTGTGTGTAGCACCGCAACTGTCATCACACAGCTTATAAGCACATTTTCACCTACTTTTCTCAGGGTAGTTGCTTAAAACTCTTGGCACATGGCTCATGGAAACGTGGGGGTTCCCTGGCTGAGAACTGTGGTGTTGCGTACTTTCTTGTTCTCTCTCCTTCTGGGAGGTGTACATCTCCCATGCTCTGGTTTATACCTGCGGATATCCATGGCTTCTTTGATAATCATTTGATATTTGAAGCATTTTTGTCTTTCATGACTGACCAAGGTGGTGCATGCCTGTTTGGGGAGACATACCCAAAGCTATCTTTGGAGAGTAAAAGAAAAATCAAACAACCTCTTTGAAAACGCTGTCATCTGATTTGGTTTTATGAATTACTAAGGAAAATTTGCTCTTCCAAAATGAGTTAGTTTCCCTCTGGTGTAGTAACAAAGAACCACAAATTCACAGTCTTAAGACAGCACAGATTTATTGTCTTGCAGTTATGGAAATCAAAATTCCTAAAACAAAACTTTTGGCAGAATTGTGTTGTATCTGGAGGCTCCAGAGTAAAATCCATGTCCTTGACCCTTTTATTCACTGGAGGATGCCTGCAGTTCTCTGCTTATGACTTCCCAGGAGTCTCCTCCCGCGGCCCCCATCCGTGCACGTCTCCTCCTCTGATGCTGACTCTCCTGTGATTCCACTGAGCCTAACCATACAACTGAAAAATCTTCCCATCTCAACACCCTACCCTCGCATCAGCCAAGCCCCTTCTGCTGTATAAAGTAATAGTTCCATGTCTGCGAATTAGGATATGGACTTTTTTGGCAGGGATTGTGGGTAGTATTCTGCCTGTCTCACAGAAGGAAATTTTCAGTATTGAACTGTGTTGTTTCTTGTCCACATAGCAAGAGTGTTTAACGCTTACTAACCCTGTTACATTCATATGGTAGGGAAACACGTGAAACAGGATTCTATAAATATGATTGCTGACATGAAGTGTGTGCAGTGTGAGAATCACAATGATCTAGCCAATTTGACAATATTAAATAAAACGGCTTCTGAATTGTATTTACCATAAAAATTATGCACTGTGATTGCATAACAAAAATTGCAGATAGACGTGAAGAAAATTAAGTTTCTTGAACATTTATATGCATACTCAATTTTTTTTTTTTTTGAGACAGGGTATCACTATATAGTTCAGGCTGGCCTCGGACTCACTACATAGCCCGGACTCACTACTAGCCTGAAACTCTTGGTGATCTCCCTGCCTCAGCCTGCTGAGTGCATTTTTATTTTTGTAAAACTCAACCACAATACACATTCTGTTTTGTAACTTTTTTCTATTACTTTCTCTTATAAAATCTTTCCTGTTGTTATGATTCATACACTAAATTCCTGAAAGCAACAAATAATTAAGCAATTATTCTAATATCATAATCTATAATTTCATGAACAATTTATTTTGAACATTCTAAGAAATCAATCTCTGTGTATATACATGATTATTCCCAGGAAGCAAAATGATTGGGAAAATTAATGGCTCATTATTTTTTAAGCATTAACACCTAAAATTCAATATTAGTGCCCTAAAGTCACAGATAGCTAACAGTGTAATGTCTGAGATCATTTTATTGGTTTTCCATGAATTTTCCCCCTGACTTCTTTCACGATAGAAAAGTCAGAGCCTGTGATTTTTGTTATAAAATGAAACATTTGTACTTTAGTTAAAGAGCAGGTAACATATTTAAGAGCTAGCTTTTGTTTAAAATGTACGGCATGGGATTCATATCTACAAAGAGGGACTGGAATTTCAGTGCAGGGAGATTGCTCAGAGCAGTGAAGGTAATCAGACAGGAAGTGGTGGACATCTCTAGGTGGGGCCATAATGAGAGTGCTGACAGAAAGCTTGGTAGAAGTCAAGCTAAGAGAAATCTTCTTATAGGGGAATATCTGTCAGATGATTTTCCAAAGGGACGAAATTTGGCGTTCATTAATGCAATTCAATAATGCCCTGATGAATTAAATGCCTGTTAAAAAGAAACAAAATATCATCTTGGACATGGAATTCATTATCATGAAATGCTGAGGTCTTAGAAATTATTTGGAAAACATTTATTAAAAATTTTTATAGTGTGATAATAATAACAGACAACTTCATTGAGCTGTAATTATTTTGTATTCTAGATATAGTGCTAAATTCTTACATGTAATATATGCATCCTTCAGTTTTTTTTAGGAAGGGACTATCCTCATGAAGTACATGAAAACTGAAGATAGAAAATTCAAACCCAGAATTTTAAGTTGGTCATAGGGTTATTTAATAGATGTTAGCCTAGGTCCAAATATTCAGGAAATTTATCATTTTAACACGCCCATTTTTTCAGGAAAGTTACAAAGAGATGTCTGAAGTGGCAGATCAAATTTAAGTTAATGATTGAATGATTTTTGAGAATATTTAAGAAATGATGACATAATATATAATGACAGAATTAAATCTATATCTGCCTTTTTTTCTAACATAAAATCAATACAAAATAACTTCTATAAAATATAAGTGCATATATATATGTGCATGGCAATGATCTTGGAATGATATGCAGAAATAAGTTTTTTGTTATCTTGCTTTATGTATTTTGTTATGAAGATACTATATTTAATGTCACATTTATGATGACTTACTGAAATTTTATTGGATCTTCCACAAATAGGATCTCAAAAGAAAATGCTTGTTTTTCCTTATTAATATTGCAAGTGTGGTGGTAGACATAAATATATTCTGTGTTTCATTTGTATAACCCATAAAATTTATAATGTGTAAGGGTAATTACGAAATCAGTGTATAATATACTTTATTTCTCTTTTTGAAAAGATAGTAAATATTCTAGTGGAGGAGGGAAGCATTATAATGTCACACTGAAGTCTCATTATAGAACTCAAATAAGGCTTTAGATATTCTAGTGAATTTTTAAATTGTCAAATATTTTGCAGCAATCAGTGTACATCCAGACCTGGTTCTTGTGGCTTCAATCAGTAAAAGTGCAGTGACTACATATAACTGAGAATCCCATAGCTTTCATCAAATTGTAATAAGCCATGAGATCTCACAAACGTCTGGGACAACTAGAAATGGCAGTGTATGTTGATTCCTAGGTTTGCCTTCAGACATAGGCTGATTTGGAACATTATGTTGACCTCAGCTTGGGCACTAAAAACCACATGTAATGAATATAATTCTATTTATTTAATCTATGAACTCATAGACTTAATGCAGGTGAGGTTATTTGTTTTCAATGAGCCATTTAATATAATGAAGGAAGGGTTCTAATTTTTCTCAGCTTGCCAATTGATTAGTAAGCCAGGGGAGTGAACAGCCAGCCACCTTCCCCTCCCAAATAATTACCACTCCACTAGAAATGTCACATTCAAAATCACCATCCTTAAAAGAATAACAAATCTGAGTAAATGATGGTGACATTAATAAGTCCAGCAAATTTCAATTCTCATTGATTAATTGGTAAAATTTATATCACGAGCACAGCAAATCTATTTTAAATAAATGAAGAAATGGAGAAAGGTGCTGCGGTTTTTATTGAGACTACAACAACTATCCAAACAAATGTTTCTTTTTTAGTGAGCAGAATATAATATAGGACTGTGCAGGATGACTGGCTGCTATATTTAACTCAGACAAACACATAACAAATCACTATTCTGTAGTGAGAAGGCACACCTCATAGGCGCTTTTTCCTTTCTTTCTCTCTCTCCTTTTTTTTCTTTCCTTGGGGCCTGGCTATAAGACCACAGTCATCTAAATAATCCTCCAGAAATAAACCAATGAAATTGTGAGTCTGACAACAGACATGGTATTATACCTGCAGCTGGTAAATGTTTCCATAGTTCAACCACCTTTCCAGTAAAAATTTTGTCCCCGGGGAAAGTCAGCAACTAAGATTTTAACTACTTTTCTGCAACAGAAAAGTTTGAAGCAATTGAGCCTTTATGAATTTTAATATTTATGACTTTTATTTTTCTTACAGAGTTACCCACCCATCAGGTATATTGTGAAAATATTACTACTGTATTACTATACTCCCATAAATAAATTCTTTTGCAAAATCTAGATGATGAAATATGAGGGTGTCTGGTAAGAAAATAAATAATTCCAGAAGCGTTTCTTGTTTGCCATATAATTTGCTGTGTTCATAACTACTAAATAAGAGTTTCAGTGAATATTAGAGGATAAAAATTTTTGTAAAAATTGCAATCAATTACTTGGCAGGTGAGACTCTTTGGATAGACAGGATATTTTTAGAATTCCTAAATGTTACAATGTTTGCATCTTGTTTCTTACCTGTTCTTCTATAGGTGGAGCTAGTATTTCCTTCCGGCATAGGTAAGCTAGTACTGAAGACAAGGCATGTTGAGTTTAGTTTTTGATACTGAAGAATCTATGATGACATTGGAAAGCTAGGAAAGAACGACAAACAGCACACCATCTCCAAAACACTGCCAAAAATACAAAGTAGATACAACTGCTAAAAATTTTTGCATTATTTGGGAAAATTTAAAATGTGTAAATTCTTTTACCTAGTATACTGTTCCAACAGTCTGTTAGATATACACATATATCCTTTTATAAAAACATATAAATTACGTATAATGATGTGTACCATCATATTATCTGTAGTAACAAAGAGCAGCATGCAAAAAGATTCTCAAAAGGAAGACACTTATGGTCTTTTTTCTTGCATTCTTTCAGGGAACACAGTTGGAGGCATCAGCTTTTATGGGAATTTATTTCGCAAATTTATGCCAATTGGTGGAAGTGAAACCATGGAACTAATGGAATGCTAGCATTGCAAAATACCAATCAAAATACATTACTGGTCTCCTTGTCATTTCCAAGGCAATTGTCCATAAATTTTTCTTGGGGATCTGTTGTAGTAATACATAGGTTCACACTTGAAGAACTAAAACTAGAGGTTCCATTTGACCCAGAGATTCTCCTTGGTATCTTCACAAAAGAATTAAAAGCATCATACCACAGCAATATACATATGCTCATGTTTATAGCAACGTAATTTGTTATAACTAAATCATGGAAACGTCCCAAATGCCCATCAACCAATGAATGGATAAAGAAGAGTTTTTTTATACAATGGAGTACTACCCAGTCATAAAGCAGAATAAACTTGAGATATTTTTAGGTAAACAGATGCACTTTGAGATCATATTCTTAAGTGAAATATATCAGACACACATGTGTAAATACTGTATCATTTTTCTAGTACGAGAAATTGAAAGTGTAAATAAGGATCAAAATAGGTAACAGATATTGTGCAACAGGAAGAAAATGTTCAAATGGGAAGAGAAACTAGGGAGAGAGGAGGGGGAAGGAAGGAAGGGAAAAGAAAAACCAAAAAAAGAAGGAAAACTGGAAGCAAAGCTTTTGTAAATAAGGGGAAGTAGGGTTGAAGGGAGGGTAGAGAAATACAAAAAACAAAAAAAGAATCAAGGCAAATCACGCACAGGTACAAATTCTCCATGACAAATGCTATCATTATGTATATCTAAAATGCACCAATAAACTTAATTAATTAATGAAAGAAATGCATGGACTCTTTCTTGATATTTTTTCTTGACTGTAGAAGTGATGTTCAGTGCTATCACTAGATCTGTGGTGTGGAATCTCAGTTTCCCTGAACTTCCAAATCTTTCATCTATAAAACTGCTGACAGTTGCCATGAGATTCATGAGTGGTGGCCCAAACACTAAAATGTCAGAAAGAGAAGGACATTTCAGGGGAGCTGAGATGAGATTTTCCAAGTTCAATTTCCACTGCCACAATGTGCAGCGGGTTCTGCTTAACTCTATTCCAGGAATGCAAGTATTTGTTCATCGTCATTTAACTACATAAAGACAAACTTAAAATTTATCTGGCCCCATCAACTTTTAGATGCATGCTGTTTAATTTCCAGACATGTAGACTTTCCCAGATATCTTTTTTCTATTGACTAATGGTTTAATTCATCCTGTTTTGGATTGCAAACATACACTGAATGGTATCACTACTCAAAATGTTGAGTTTGTTTCATCTCGAAAGATATGGTCTATTATAGCAAATTGTCCAGGAACATTTGAAAGTGTTCTGTATTGTTCGATGGAGTGTTCCCTAAACATCAATTAGGTCTAGTTGCATGATAGTACTATTCAGGCCTGCCATGATCTTATAAGTTATGTACCTAATTCATTAATGAATTCTGAGACAGGAATGCTGAAGTTTCCAACTATAATTTTGCATTTGCCACTTGTATTCTATGAGTTTTTGCTCCAAACACTGTATATCTGTTTAAAGATACATATAAATTTAATAAATTGTCATTGGTGGATTAACTCTTTCATCACTTTGCAATACTTTTCATTATTTCTGGTAATATTTCTTTGGCAAAAATCTACTTTAGGCACTTTCTTTCCCTTTCATGATCACACTATCTATTGTATATTTTAGATCTTATTACTCTGTCAGTTTTTTTTTACACTAGGGAACAATATGATATTTAAAAATGTGAGTTTGATTTATTTCACTTATGAATACTGTGTTAACTTTCATTGTGTGATTGTTTGAATATTTTTTCACCCCTGAATCTTGTTGCCTGAACAGCTACATCTAAGATAGCAATATACAATATATTAACTAGGAGTAATTTCCTACTTTTTAAAAAAATTCTGTATCATTTCTACCCTTTTATTTTGTTTTAATCTCCTGAAAATGAAGTTGTGCTCAATGGAGATCCATTGCTTCCAGTGTACCACTAACCACAGATTCCTCTAAAAAGGCTTTCATTTAGAGCAGGGCATCAGAGAGATTTTCTTAATGTTCACATTCCACCTCCAACTTTCAGATGCTCAGAGATCTTGAGTGCTATGCTTTGTCCTTTTTTACCAGTGCTAAACATTAAGGTAGTAGAGGCATCCGCTCTTGTTGCTGTCTTGGTCATAGCCAACCTGAGCCTTGAGTCTTATTGTACACATCCGAGTTGTACCTTTTCCATTGTTTTTGTCTTTTCTCTTCATGGCTACAAATTCTGTCTCCTCTGTAGAGGGCTTTGCTGAGACATCGTTTCCTTCCCTTTCTCTAGCAGCAAGAGAATTCTTTAAATGTATAGGGATCTTGGATTCAGAGATTTTCCCCCTTCTCTCTGGTTTTCAATGCCAGCTGTAAGAAACTTTTTCACCTTCTACTTTTCATTGCAATAAAAAATATGAACGTCTTCCAGTGCCTTGTAATGTGAGGGTGAGATGTGACCGGGTTCACTCTCCCTTTCCCAATGGTTTAAGTAAAGATGCTCTATTAGAGAGAAGCTTCGTGTATCCTTGGTATCTCCTGCACCATGCTCTCTTCATGCTGACACAGCAGGAGGGCCTCTCTTGGGGCTCACTTCCTGTCCCCAGTGTTTCTCGTGGCTATTTAATGAATTCCCTTGCATTTATATTTTTTGTACTCCTTAAGAAATTGCAAGTCAACAAAAACCCACTCTGAGCATAGGACTTTCAGAGACCTATACTATGACATTTGTCTACACTCAACATCTAGCAATTGCTTAAAAGAACACAGTGTGAGCATCTCTTATCCAAAAATTCAAAATATGACAGGCTCCAGAATCTGAAAATTTTAAAGCACTAACCTGGTGACTTACGTGCTTGATCAAAATTCTGGTACACTGAAGGCACTGTTTAAATTTTCCTTCAGCCTTTGAATATATGAAACATAAATATATGTTCTTGAATATATGAAACATAAATGTCTAGCAGTAGTTTCAATCTCCAAAATATCTCATCATGTATATAAAAATTCATTATGTGTATTGAAAATTAGAAATCTTAGGCAATTATAATCTTAAGCAATTCAAGTAAGTACTCTAAACCCTGTCCCTAATTTTCTAGGCCAGAAATGTACTGGCTGCTACTTCTTCTTCATGGACTCTGCCACCTCTGTGTCATTTCTCCTGTCTGTATTTCCTTGGAAGGACATCTTGCTAGGATTTTAAACTGATTATTTTTATCATCAAGAAAATATTTTAGTTTGATTATTTATTCTTTAATTAATAAAGTTATTTTATCGCTAGACTGGATATGACATCTTTTTTTTTTAGTTTTTTTAATACTCTGAGCAGAAGCAGAAAAGCAGAAAAAGAATACTGTTTCCGGTGTGTTATCTTGGCTAGGGGCATTGTGTACATTTCTAGAAACTGTCTTAAAAAAAACTCCTACAGGCTGATACCAAGGTTTATACTGAACAACTCCCCAACACGCAATAACTTTATGAAGAAAGTTAATCATCTTTTTATTGTACTGCCAAGCAGCCCTTCTGATTTTGCCCTTGGTGTGATTAGTCACTAACGGCCTTTTAGTGTTCTTTTCCAAGGTATCAATGGCACACAGAACTAGCCACAGCACTAGCCATTTTTCTTGTAAAAATTACTCTTTCCACTTTCTCAACTGCACCAACTGGTGTTTCCCTTTTTCATATATTCTCTCAAGTACTCTCTACATGGGTAGCGGTGCAGGCAGAAGCACTGTGGACAGAAGAGAAAAACCAACATCCAGTTAACTCTGGCAAAAGTGGGTCACTGCCTCATCCTAGTTTAGAAGGATTAATACAATCAACCTGTCACTAAGTAACCGACTTGTCCTTTCCAAAGTATGGTATCAGAAAGAGCTCACTATAGCTCTGTACAGTCCATAGTTCATATATTCAAGAGGTGATTTTCTAGAATAGACTTGGTGAAAGGGAGGTCATGCTGATTGGCCCATAACTAGCCCCATGTGGCCATTCTTTTCATGATCCTTCTGCCCAAACAGTGGGGAAACTAAAGAACCATATATCCAGCCTTATGTCTCAGTGGAATTGTGGAATTCTGTCCAAGTCAGTCTTCCAAACGCAGCTCACTTGGAATAGCCAGAGATTCCTCCTGCTGACCATGCCTGTTCCCCTCAGCCCCTTCACTGAGGGTTTCCCTCCAACTCCTTGCAGCTGAGAATACCTGCTCTTTTGAAAGGCAACTTCTCAGGGATGCTGCTTTTCTAAACTAGCCTAACTTCTTATGCTAGTTACACATCTGGAGCCCAGATTTATGCTTTGAGTCACTATCAGAAGTGAGTGCTTATGAAATGCCATAAATTACTCTGCAAGAATTAGACTGATGTGAATTGGCCGGTAATCTAAATTTGCTGATAATCTTGATCCTTATCTGTAACTTTTCTCTGTTGCTCAGTTTGAGTTTGTCACTAAAGATGTGCTTACACTGTTATAAAGTGATTTTCATTTTGCTCTGGGTTCTAGAATGCTACCTGTCATCACAAAAGAGTTAAAGAAAGAAAACAATCTTTGAAAGGATACAAAAAACATACTATGCAAAAGCGTATGTATGCATTTATTTATCCACTTCTTTATCTATGTCCTGAAATATTACAGGAAATAGAAGAGTCTAAGAAAACTAAATGTATTAGAAAATTTGAAAATAATTTCATTCTGCACTCTATATATATGAAATAGAAGGGTTATATTGATATGATCATATACTTTATGCAACTACATACCAATATGTACTGAAATAATGGAATTATATTAAAAATAAACTCTTTTTTTGTCTTTTTGAGACAGGGTCTCACTATGCAGTTCAAGCTGGATTTGAGCCCATTTTAGAGCCCAGGCTTGTCTTGAACTTGCTACGATCCTCCTGCCTCAGCCTCCCAAGTGCTGGAATTACAAACATGCACCACCACACCTGGCAAAAAAAAATAAAATATCTTATGATCTCTGTAAATATATCAACTCAAGATTGCTTATTAAATGCAATCTTTGACTTGTTCCCAGCCGTATCCTCAGAAGTGTGATTTATTTTTAGCTTACTAAGGTGACAAACCTCCAAGAAAATTGATTATTAAAAATGGACCTATGGTAATTCAGTAAGTGAACTGTGTCCTCAGTGTTTAGAGACAATAGCAAGCTTCGTTGCTGCTCTTCTACCACCACTTCTATTACCATCCCAGGAAATGTAAATCGCTTAATATAATCATTTTAGGTGTATAGAAATGTCCATTCGTGTAAACAAATTTGCTCCTGAAGATAATTTGTTGAAGCAGTGTGGTTACTTGTCAGCAAATATTTAAGATATATACACATATGTGCATGAGTCTATGTGAACATGAGTTTTATTTTGTGAGATTCAGGCATGCACATAACATACTTTGATCATTTTCATCCTCTGGCAACCCTCCTCTTTATATTTTTACTGCTGTTAAACTTTGCTTCATTTTATCTTTGGAAACACTCTCAGTCTGACATGTGTTAGATAAGAGCTACTACCCTTGTGCCTGTAAATGTTGATATGGCAAAAAGGAGAGGTAAGTGAACACTTTCAGAATCCTTTTGTGGGGTCCAAATTATTTGTGTGTATATATGAAACGAAGCATATTAAAAATGCTGCCCCAGAGGCTTACTTTCCTTAACATGCTTTCCTTACAACTATTTATTTTTTACCTCCACCTCCCTGTGCATTTCATAGTTGAGTATTTGCTACTATTCATTTTGTGACACTCTTTCTTTCAAGGAATTAAGTATCACCAGACAAACTGCTATTCTGTGGGGTAAGCTAAATACACACCTATTATTAACAAGCTTGATTTATTATAGCCAGGAAAATAATTATGATAAAAGATGGTTTTCATTATCTTAATCCTCACCTTCAGCAGCTTCAAATACGTTATGGAAAAAGTAAGGTAGGAATAAATAAATAATAAAGTAATTTTCCTTTGGGTTTTGGAAAAAAGATAGACTTTTCATTAAATTCACATTTCACACTTTCTCATGTTTCTCCTTATGCCTGTTTACATATTTGTGAGATGGCTGGCTAGGCCTTAGGAGTGAAATATTTCTCCATGGAAAAATTTTCTCTGTGCAAATCCATATGGCCTAGTTACTTTAGTTAATGGGTTAAATTTGCATACTTACAGTAGGAAATTCATGGGGTTTTTTTCTACGATGTCATTTGCAGACAAGTTGTGGTGTCCTATGGACACATAAAAAAAAATCTGAAGCTTTTGCCAAGACTGGTGAGTAACGTACATGGGGCACTGCAATACCTCAGAACCTACGCACTCTGACCCAAGTAAGTTGGGCTCTGAAGTAAGTTGAAAATAACTGATCTAAGACTCTGATGTCTGTATAGACTATTTTAAAATATTCATAAGCTAATGAAAATAGGCTGGAAGGAGATCTTTCTTTTCCTTATAGCGCAATATCATATTTTAGAATTGGTGTTATATAAGGACACTAATAATTTCATATATATGTGTATATATATATATATATATATATGAGAGAAACACTATATACAAACACTATATACAAAAAATTCTTCAAGATGCTGCAACATGGGCTTGAGAACATCTGGCTGCTAGTTTATTAGGAAAAGGCTGATATCATAAAGGGTAATTAAGGTTAAAGAGAGCATTGTCTTACACTTTAAATTTTAAAACGTGATCTACTTCCTCTACTCCAGTTGCTTCTTGCTGTGTGCCAAATCCAAACGTTGGTGGCTGAAGAGTGACCACTATTTACTTTGCTTTTGTGTCCACAGTTTGAGCACAGCTGATCCATGATGATTTGTGTCTGCCTCAGGAGGTATCTCCTGGAGCAGTTTGAGTGAGGCTGGAGGACCAATGTTTAAAGTGATTCGTGTAAGTAGCTAGTAAGCTATGTCTGTCTGCTGGCTGGGAGTTTGACTAGCCTGCTCATCAGAAGTCTGACTGACTTTCCTGTAGGACTTCTATTTGGGAAATTATTAACTTATTCAGAGTACAATAAATGAGTTCAAAGGTAAAGTAGTCTAAAAGTCAGAACTCAAAGCCTTGGTGTATATATAGACTTACTACCACTGAGTCTGTACTCCTTTATGTAAAAGATTCATAGTGATTGTCCAGGTTGGAAGGAAAAGGACATATACTTTGATTCTCCCTGAACAAAGCATAAAAGAATCAGTGGCGAGGGATTTTTAACACCTTCAGGGAAAGTAAGATAGGGAAAATTTGGAAGATATTTGTATCACAATGAAAAAGGCTTAACTTGATACAGTATTTTCTAAATTCATTAAAGGTGGTTCAAATTTGTTCCTTTCCCAGAGTTGCTTTTGCTATTCTGTCTCTCTTCTAGTTCTATATGAGTTTTAGCATTGTTTTTCTAGTTTTTTTAAAAAACATTGTTAATGTTTTGTTTGGGATTGCAATACATCTGTGGATCAGTTTTGGGAGAACGGCTATATTGACAATATTGGTTTTACCTGTCCATGAAAAGGGGAGTTCCTTAAATTTTCTGATATCATCTTTCATCTCATTTTACAGAGGTCTTTCATTTCCTTGGCTAGGCAAAGTCTTAAGTATTGAATTCTTCTCCATTCTACTGAGAATGGTATTGGTTTTGTAATCTTTTTCTCAGTGAGTTCAATATTGGCATACAGGAATACTATTGATTTTTTGTGTGTGTGAGTGTTGGTTTTGTATCCTCCTATGGTGCTCAATTTGGTCATCAGTTCTAAAAATCTTTTTAGTGCAATGCTTTGTGTCTTTTACGTAAAGGATTGTGTCATCTGTAAATAATCATAATTTGATTGCCTCCTTTCCTGTACACATCCCTTTCATTTCTTTCTCGTGCCTGATTGCTCTAATTACTTTGAGTACTATATTGAACATAAGTGGTAACACTGGATATCTTTATATTCTTCCTAATTTTAGAGGGAAAGATTTCGCCTTTTCCCCATTTAGCATTATGCTATCTGTTGGTTTGTCATAAATAGCATTATCATAGTGAGGTAAGGTCCTTCTGTACACATTTACTTCAGGTTTATTATCATAAATATTTGCTGGACTTTATCAAAGTCTTTCTATACCTACTGATATGATCATGTGCTTTTGTCCTTTCTTGGTTTATGTGGTGTATTAAACAAATTGACTGGCAAGTGTTAAGCCATTATTTCTTCCCTGGGATATAATCTACTTAGTTATGATGTCTGATTATTTTTACGATTTGTTGCATTCTATTTGACAATATCTTGTTGAGATTTTTGCATCTGTGTTCATTGAATTCACCAGTAGTTTTCTTTTCCAGTTAGATCCTTATCCAGTTTTGGAATCAGGGTAATTTGAGTTTCCAGGAATGATTTTGGAAGCATTCCTTTTTTCAATTTCATTAAAGTTGAAGAGTGTTGGCATTATATCCTTCCTAAAGGTCTTACAGAATTCAGTGGTGAATCCATTGGGTCCTGGGCTTTTCATAGTTGGTAAGCTTTTTAATTACTGTCTCAATTTTATTGTCTCTTATTGGGTGGTCCCAACTTTTCATGTCATCTTGATTCAGTTTTGATACTTTATATGGCTCTAGGAATTTGTCCATTTCTTAAGGATTTCTGAGTATTTTTAAATGAAACACTTTCCTTACAATTGGAAATGTCAAGATTAGTGATAAGCAAGAATATAGAGTAATTAAAAAGTAAAAAATACCAACCTAATGAAGCATAAAAGTGATTTTAAAGTTATTTCTACATACTTTAAGGAGAAACACATTATAATAAATGTATTATTTTCATCTCTGTAGTCTATAAATGAATGTGTGATTTTATGCAAAATATATTTAAAATGTACTTAGTAGAACTGAAACACAAACAATGCGATGTTACCTAGAAGTATTTTATATCAACTCTTGGGCAGTATAAATATCTATAAGCCAAAAATTATGTATACTCAAAAGGTAATACCAAAAAATTATTAGTGTTGTAGAATTGTCTTCAAATCTCCTTTTCCAAACCTTATACCGCTGTCACTTTCATGGGAACCAAAGTCATGGCCACGTGAGTATCATACAGTTCTGCCTTTAACAACAGCTGATTTTCCTGAGTTGGGTCCCCACTCAAGCTTGGGCAGTGAGAACTTTCTTTTCCATAGTTTTGGAATCAAATAAAAATCATCAATTAGTTTTTCTCCAAAATAAGGATCTTCCAAAAACGATGAGATACCATATTGCATTGTACTGTATTAGTCTAAAGACCCAGTTCTCTGAAGAAACTCATGTATTTTAACCTATAATAAAGCAAGAGAGAGTGATGGCAAGAGAGAGACAGAGAGAGAATGAAATCTACTAATGTGTTACTGAGGGCTGCCCCACTGTAGGATCTTCACATGGCAAGCTGGAGATCCAAGGCAGCTTATGGTAAAGTTCTTTTCCAAGACTAAGTCTGAATCCCATGGCAGGAAAAAATCTGTATCACAGCTCCAAAATAATCACACAGAGAAAACAAATTCACCTCCACTTTGACTTTTTCCTTATTAAAATGTCTCTGAATTGGAAGACCACTGATATTGGGAAAGACAACCTACTTTCCTCAGTCTGAAGATTCAAAGAGGAATCTCACCCGAAACATTCCAGAATAATGTCTAGTCAAATATCCAGGCTTTTGTGACACAGAAGATGAGCTATGAATGTTTAAGCTTTTGCCAGTGTTAGTTTGTGTGTGCATGTCACACAGTGGAGTTTGCCTGGCCCACACTGAGTGCAGAAGAATTGACTTGAGCCACATAAAAACATATGATACAGTTAACGTTCATAAGTAACAGAACTTGCTTTATTTATTTTTTTATTTTTATTTTGAAAAAAGGGACAAGCAGCCTACAGGCTACAGGATGGACATGAATATGAGGGAGAAAAGTTTTCTGCAGTGACGTTAAAGGATGAAATTGTCCTGTCTTCTAGAGAAAAGCAGACAATTAATAATGAAAAGGAGCCCTACAGGTACACATACCCTTATGCCATTTTTTTTCATATTAGGTATTAAACCCAGAGTCATTGCACTGAGCTACAGACCCAGCTATTTTTGTTTGTTTCCTTTCTTGTTTTTTTTTTTGTATTACTTTGAGACAGGGTCTCACTAACTTGCCAGTTTGCTCATGCTGGACTTGAACTTGACACCCTGCTTTAGGCTTTTGTAGTGCTGGAGCTATAAATGCATATCACCACACTGGGCTCTGATGCCAAACCTTTCAGTGATGTATCATTTGTCTTAGCTTTCCCTGGTCTTTAAATGACCTAAGAAAAGTTCTAGGAAACTTGAATAAATTTCCAACTTTTTTTCCAGTACTTTAAATTTGGTTTCAACTATCACATAAGCAAACAATGAGTGAAAAGTAGTTTTCTCAGGGTCATCTTCAGATTTCATTTTTTCAATGCGAAATGTTTATTTGAAAATAATAGAGCAATCATAACAAAAAAGATAGTCATATAGCTGGTTTCTCTTGATTCATCGAGGCAAAAGTTTTGTGCTAATAATTTTTGCATAATGTTTCATTTCTATATTTTTTATCCTAAATTATTTTTGTGACTATTATAATATGTAGTGTGCTGATGATTGTTACTCTCTTATTGACTGGTTGGGAAATTGCTTTGCTTTCTTACTTCCCTTTTGTTTGAAATAAAAAGAAACCAAAACAAACAAACAAACAAGAAAAGCAAATGGCAGAATGCAAACTGCAAAGAGACAGTAAAATAACTGGCCTCTCACCCCGTATGTGCTACTGAGAGGCTCTGAGGACTTCAGGTATCTCCTGTTGTGATAGATGCTCTTCGACTTACCACGGGGTTCTGCCCTGATAAACTCACCATGAGTTGAAAACGTCACATGGTAAGTTTGAAATCATTTTAATTCACACAGCCTACTGAACATCAGGGGCTAGCTATATAGTACACTGTGGAGAACCGACTGTTTCACTCCATGATCACTGTCTGGGAGCTCTGGCTTTCTGTTCTTGTTTATACTCCCTATCGCTATCCTGAGAAAAAAGTCAACATTCAAAACTTCAAGGCTGGCACCACTTTCTTGCCATTGTAAATTCAAAAGACCTTAAACTGACTCATCATAATATACGTAGGGAGCTACCTATATTTACTAATTGAATTTTTAAAAGCAAATATTTATTGGGCAGAAACCTCATGCTAGCCATTGTGATAACATCAGAATTATAGTTGAAAGCAAAGCAAACAAACTCCTACCATCAATAACCGGTGCAGGGAGAATTTGATTCCATGCTTCCTTGACTTGAACGTCTTTCCATACCTTAGTACTGTGTGCCCACTCCTTGCCCCACGCACAGAACATGTGGTGGTAAATCAGCTGTATATTGTAGCTGTATATATTTCACCTAATAGTGTTAAAAACAAAACTTAATATGCCAAATAATTTCATACTGCTGGCATGTTGGGTCAACTCAGTCATGTGAAGAGAAAAACACTTGCCATCTTACTTTGTGTTTTGATACAGTAATTTAAGCTTTCCAGATTTTTTAAAAACTCCTCAATTTTATTGGTATATTTGTGACTATATTTTCTTCAATTTGGATACGTTCTTGTGAATTTTCAAATCGAGTAGAGCTGCTGTCGGACAGTCAACTCAAAGACACACTGGAGCATGGCTCCCAGAGAAAAATATCCCTCATGCTTTGTTCGTGTCATCACTTTCTGGCATTTGGGGACAACTGTTTTCTAGGATGTCTCACACAAAAAGTAAAATGACATCAGAAGTTTGTGAGGACCACTATGAGAATGCACTAAGAATTGTAAGCCCTTCTACTGAACAGGATACTAATGCATAAGTTTCAAACAAGGAAGTCACGTAGCCCACTAGTTGTGTTTATTTTCATTTTTAGGTTCTAAGAAAGGTAGAAATCAAGAAGTTTTGTTTGTTTCTTTTATTTTATTTTAGGTTTTTTTGTTTGTTTGTTTGTTTGTTTTGAGACAGGGTCTTGCCTTACTGTTAAGCCAGGTCTTGGACTTACTTTGTAGCCCAGGTTGGCCTGGAACTCATGGCAATCCTCCTGCCTCAACCTCTCAAGTGCTGAGATTACAGGCGTGCACCACCAGGTCTGGCAAGAAGTTACATTACTTGTGTATAACGTCTGTATTGTATATGTCATATGTGGCTTAAGACAATTCAATATGATCCAAGCAAGTCAGATGGTTAAACACCTGTGGTTTAATACAACATTCAGATGAACTGATAATAGCATAAGGCCCTATTTTACCTTAATATGTATGATTTTTACATATCAAAAAAGTTGCAATTTCCCAAATAATAAAATTATCCCAGCATAAATAGATATCTAAGTACCATACATACACAAAGAGGTATAAACTATATATACCCATATGCCATTTAAAATATGCTTTCACTTCAAAATTCCATTTGGGGGTCACACTGTGAAAATAAAATAACTTGATTTATGACTGTTAATAAGAGGCTGATCCTTTCTTATAATAGAAGTGTTATTTATGTTGTTCCTGTTAAGACAGGAAAGTTTCTCCTTGGGGAAGGAAGTCATTGATTTCCCTTTGGGGGTCTTAGAAGTGATTTTCTATTTCATGAGCTTGAAAGGAGGTCCTGGTGTACTCCAGCTTTATTCATCCAATGCTTATCTTCCTTTTGAAACACACTCATTCCCTCCCTGATTGTGTCCATGAATCTTTCCTTGACCTCTTCAACTCAATGATTTTGTATGGCTGACATCTAAGTGAACCAACTTCCCGTTCAACAATGGATGAAGGAACATGGGATGGAAGCTGACAACAAGATTCCCAGGATGCGGAAAATGAGGTGAACACCAGTAAAAAGCGTGGGAAAGGCTTGAAGGCTAAGCATTACCAAAGGATTTGAAATACAGAGCAACCTTCCACCAAAGAGAAGATTACAGTTCTAAGCAAACTATATTTGTAACTCACATGAGTTCACGCATTTCAGACGAAACTCATGCATCAGATTACTCAGGCTGA
Organism: Dasyprocta punctata; assembly: GCA_004363535.1. Lineage (NCBI taxonomy): Eukaryota > Metazoa > Chordata > Mammalia > Rodentia > Dasyproctidae > Dasyprocta > Dasyprocta punctata. Next base: position 12,588 of record RJWM01005270.1, on the reverse strand, counting down.
TCTTTCGTGGTATTCCTGAGAAATGAAGAACAAAGTTTAACGTTGTCAGATACATAGCTATTTTATTAAAGCAGGGGACATTTCAGTGCGTGGAGTCATAAATGTGGAATATTCATTAGTTGTGACTAATTAATCAGTGGTTTCTGCTGATTGCACATCTTAGGGGTTCATAACAGCCGCCACTCATTTCCCCTAATCATGGGTGAATTCCTTAAGGCTCTTTGACTTTGCTGACATCAGCATGACTCCACGTGGTTAGCTGGGTTCAAGTGGACTCCCCAGGCGTCCTCATTTTCCTTGGACCAGTGATATCCTGTTCTCATCTTGATGGATCTACAGGGCACATGTGGGCTATCCTAATTGCAAAAGTCTGGGTAGGGCCTCTTTGTATATTTGATGTTTTTATATCTTTGTATTGTTCATCATGCCATAGCAGAGGTCAGGAAAGTTTCTCTGTCCACAAAGGGGGTTCTTCAGTGATACTTCGACATAATTGTTACTGATGATTGAAGAACTGACAACAATTATACAATCCATCATATAAAGTTAAGAAACAGTGGCAAATGCTTTTAAGAAAAAGCAGCATCATTCACATACCAATTCTTTGGTGAGATAATAACCAGAGGACACGAAATTTTACCTCGGCAAGAGGAAAAGTTTAAAAAGATCAATTGTATATTAGGAGACTACAGTTCACAACAACATATCATGTACTTATAAATTGCTAAAAAGTGTAGATTTTAAGTGTTCTCACCACACGTAGATGATAAGCATGTAGAGTGATGCATGTGTAAAAAATCTTGATTTAGCTGTCCCTTAATGTAGCTGTCACATGTCATGTTGTATGCCATAAATATGTTGAATTTTTACCTAATTAAAATAAATTTCCAAAAAGCTTTATTAAGTTGATCATTTGAGTAAAAATGGATAAGTAATTCTAGTTTCAAAATTTAGAATGAAACTTCCAAATGGAAAAACATGCGTAACACACACATTTATTCCCTCGTTTACTTTACTGTTAGAAATACAAAATGCAAGACTTTATCTATGTAATACAAATTTCCCCCAAAATTGTATAAAGATATGATAGAATAAAAAGAAGAGACCAGTTATTCTTTTACAATGAAATAGGGGAAATTAAATTGAGGAAATTCTGGTACAATTTTTCCCACTTACATACTCAAGAAACAATAAAGCTAAGCCATGGACAGGATATGTCTCTGGATTGATACTCCAAGCGTATTCTCTTCTCTGTATTGGAGAACAAGCATTTGGAAGAACCTGTGGAAGAAATAATACCAAAGAAAAAGTTCAAAATTCACAGGATAATGCACTTTCTTCTTGCTCTATCAGAACTTGTCACTGCTATTACAGACAACAGCACCAGAAAGTGTACCAGAGACAGAAACACAGCACACAGGGTGTGAAGGTAGGGAGAGCAGAGGTGGGGCTATTGATAGTCCTGGAAGAGCACTTTCCTGAAATGTGCAGAGATAAGCCGCCACTGCTGGAAATACAACGAGGCTTATACTAGTGTGGCTGAAGAGGCAATGGAAATATAGTCCGCTAAAATTAAATTTGGTGGCCTTAACAAAAAATTTCTTAAATAGAATCTTAAATAAAAGAAGTAAAAATTGTAGAAAGTAGAGAGTAGTATATAATAGAATACTGGAAATCCAGAATAGACTGGGAAATTAGGAGCAAAATTAGTAAGAGTAAAATAATATGCAATCTTTAAATAGAAGATCTGAATCTGAAAAATAAATAGATGTGCCATATTCTGCATAAAAATAATAGAAATAGATGTATATATGCCATACAGCTTTTTAAAAAATAAGAATGCAAAAGTATTAAATAAACAACATAAATATAATAAAATGTATTACCAACAAAGAAAAAATTCAGGCTCCTCTCAGATGCCTCTTCTTAGCATAAACATAAGAATAGAAGATTTTAAAGAAATAGGTTATTATTAAGGATTTCTAGTCCTAAACAGGGTACCATTCAACTGTAATGACAAAAGAGGCAATTTTGTACTTTCCCTAAAAGCACTAATTGAAGACATTTGCTAACTGAAAGACCTCAAAGGTAAAAGAGTTTGTAGAAAGCATTACAGATGAAGAGCAAAACCCTTATTCAAATAGCATAAAAATAGACATCATAAATGTGATTATAAAACAAAATGCACCCAACTATCATAGCAATGCATAATATAAAATAAACTTCATAGACAAATTCTACATTCTCATCTCTTATCTCCAAAAGTGAAAGTCTAGGATTTACAGAGAAATATAAAAATTTTGAAAAAAGGAGGTATTGATAAATTGTACTTTACTAGTGGCATCAGTAAACAAAAATAGCAATTTCAAGTTTTTAAAAAAAGGATGACTGTTTGTTCAATTAAAGTGATTAATTGTTAAAAACTAAAGATAGATAACTAAAACTCACACAAAATAAATGAAAACTAACAAAAAACGTAAGAGTGAAAACAATAAAACTTGCTATCTTGGTTACTTTTCTCACCTTGTTGAGGCAAAACACCTGACACCCAAAATTAGGGAAGAAAAGGTTTATTTAGCTTACAGTTTTTGGAGGTTTTGGTCCATAATCAGCTGGCTCCAAGGCAGGGTGGCATGGCCCTGGGGCAACATTTCAAGGCAGCGCCAAGCAAAAGTAGCCAGAGCAAAAGGAGGGCAAAAGCAAGCCTCTTCTCCTCCCTTTATATAGTATGCAGGCCCCCCCCACCCTCCCACAGAGCAGGTGTAACACTCATGAGATCTCCTTGCCTCCTTTACACAGGATGAGGATATTTACAGAGTAAGAACCCTGGCTCCCGCTGAGTGTTTCAGGTAAACGTCTAAACTTCTCAAATTGACACAATGTATCAACCGTAATACCTGCTATGCCAGGAGCACATTTATGAGTGATGATAACACATTCAAATAAATTTAAATTCCTCAATTAAAAGATCAAATAGCTTATAAGTCAATAATGCAATCCAGATATTTACATGACAGGAAGTAGCACTGAAGTTTGTATTTGTAAAAACTCAGCTCTTAAAATAAATTATTTATGGAAGAAATGTAGCAAAAGTGGCATAGTCAAAACTGAGTACCATCTGCCAAATGTCAACAGTGAAAAGTGTAGAACAAATGATAGAAAGTTGAATGAAGAATTAGAAGTCTACAAATTATTCCTATGAAAAGTAGGGATGAACAAAGTAATGACATTTTTTTTCTTTCTTTTTTTTTTTTTTTTTTTTTTTTTAAAGACAAGAGTCTTACTTTGTAGAGCTCATCGTGGAGCACAAACTGGGCTCAAACTCATAGCAATCCCCCTGGCTCAGCTTCCTGAGTGCTGGGGTTATAGGTGACGATTGACTATTCTATTGCATATGATATTTTAAAATGTTTTCATTGCTTTCCCTCCAAATTAGATGGGACAGGGTGAAGATACATACAGTTATTTGGAAAAGTTGAAGTATGTTCTTTGAGCCTTTCTTTTTGTGGAAAGCCATCAAATCCATAAAATCACACCAGGTAGAATTGGAAAAATTAATCAAATGTAGTTTTATTTCAGTGAAACCAACTATTTATAAAATGGTAACCGCAAGCAGACCAGATATAATTTCCATGTTCCATTTCTTCAGCAGGAAACACCAATAAAAGCAAACAAACACAAAAAGAAAAAAATCATGTGACTAAAGAAAGTAAAATTCCTACACCATTTCAAATGAGATATTAAATGTACATGGCCTCCTCATTTTAGGAAGGAGGAAGCTAAAGGTTAACACTAGAGTGGACAGGGAGGGTTTCAGAAGGATGAATCTGAGCTGGGCTTGGTGGCACACGCCTTTAATCCCAGCACTCGGGAGCCTGAGGCAGGAGGATCGTTGTGAGTTCAAGACCAGCCTGGGCTACACAGTGAGTTCAAGGCCAGGATGAACTCCATAGTGAGACTCTGTCTCAAAAAAATAGGGCTGGCAGGGCCAGGGATTTAGTTCAGCGATGTAAGTGCCTGCCTGGCAGGCGCAAGGTTGTGATTTGATCCGTTACAAAAAAGGAAAGAAAGAAAGAAAGAAAGAAAGAAAGAAAGAAAGAAAGAAAGAAGAAAGGAAGGAAGGAGGGAAGAAAGAAAGAAAGGAAAGAAAGAAAGAAAGAAAGAAAGAAAGAAAGAAAGAAAGAAAGAAAGAAAGAAAGAAAGAAAGATCTCGGGATGGCACAGTGAAAACCATTCAAGATAAGCAACACCACTATGGCTTCCCACATACCAGGAACAGTTGCCAATCTTTCGTTTGTATTAGAGTCAGTTGAGTAAACACACAACACGTTAATACTCAAACTTCAACTGCTATTCTGTGTTTCAGTTAAGAGCATTATAAGAATACAATAGTTTCTGTCATATATAAAACTCACTTTGAAGAGCAAACAAGTAAGAGGAGTTAATGAAGTTGGGGTCAAAGAAATTGTCAAACACTATAAATCTATAGTAAGTAGAAGTAATAGCATATTTATTAATAAAATAGAAACTAAGCTTCTCAGTTGGAGACCAGACAGGGTACAAAAGTTTTTGATACCCAAGAAGGACCCTTCAAAGTCCTTTAGAGATTATAGGTTATTCAACAGTCATAATTAATGAGTTACTTATGTTAAAAGAAATAGTAGTTAGACTTTTATCTGAAACTACATTCAAAATGAATCTTAGAATCACAGGATAGTATGGAACCGTCCTAAAAACTAGAATAAATTATTCATGTATATTTATCAGAGAGATTTTCTATAAAACTGAGAAAAAAATATAGGAAATGATAAAAGTTTTTGGAAATATAAAATTTTAAAATTTACATATTTCAAAATATGCCATAAAGAAAAATGAATGGTCGGCAATGAGTTTGGAAAGGTATTTCATGGAGTGGAGAAAAAAAACATTTTATAAATAAACTTTTGTACACATGCATATTTTCACTTAAAATGGAGCATTTGAACTGAATTCTATGAACAGTTGTGTGTCGCGATTATTTCTCAAACATACCATGTTTCCACAAGCACATGTCTGAAAGGGCACAAGAATTTTGTAAAGTACATCTTTAAGGTAGTCGTGCTTAAAAATTAATTGAAGGGAATAGCAGAATGAACTTGAAATGTATAGATTATAAAGTATGACAAGTCATATGATAATGCTACATCAAGCATTTACTAGTTTTTATGCCAAGGGTATGCCACTCAATTTCCTTGATTTTCAAATAAAAATTGTGAAATTTAAATACACAGCTCTCTTTCAGTATGCAATAAATACCACTTTTCTTTGTACCTTTTACCCAATAGGCTTGTAAATCACAAGGCTTTAATTGTTATGTTGGTATGAATGTAATTACCTGCACTAAGGTTAACAAACAATTGGACAAGTATTAAATTGTCTAATTTACATTTGTAAATACACTTTTTATTGGAACACAACTGCACTCATATTGGTTACAGGTTATCTATGATTGTTTCCTATCCCCCCACTGCAGAACTGTATCATTGGGATAGACTCTTCTGCAAATCCTAAATATTATTTGGCCCTTTACAGAACAGTTTTGCTTACTTCCTGAATTAATCTATATTGTTACTTATACTTGTGAGAAAAAAATAAACTATCTGCAAGGTTATATTTAACAGTATAAGTATGAAAATTCTACATTTGTTTCATTTCATGTTTTCAATCAAATGATCAAATGACGTACAAAAATAGTTTGTGTAATCTACTGTTTGGTTTTCTCTTTTCTCCCCTGCATTCATTTTTGTCCTTCTTCCTCCTCACTAACAAATTCACAAGAGTTTCAAACTAGAGAAGCAGTGAATGTGCTTGCGGTTCTCTCTGTACAACATCTGATTTCACTACAATAAGGAATATAGTTAAGCAGATGTTTAGTTCATTAGAGGCACTGGCCAAGGCACAATGGGAATGAATTGACAGACAGAAGTGAGGTAGGGAAATCTGGACTGAGTGTCTTTGCTCTGATTCACCATGTCTTGTGTTAATCCTAGCTGAATCTGAATTCATCTACATTCCTTTGGCCTGGAGTTCCAACAGAAGTTGTATTGTTATCCTGTCTGTCATAAATTTATGAGCATTTATTTCCTTTTTCTTTCAGTTAAAAACAAAACAAAACAAAACCCACAAAATTAGGTTGTATTTTGGATCATTATCTTATTATTTTACAAATGAAAAGATACCTTGTCTGCAATACCATCATGAGCAGTTCAGATCCCTTCATATATCTGCTTGCTCCAATATGTCTCTAAATATTATAAAATCAGTTTTGTATAACTTTTATCTTCAAAAGAAAAACGAAAAAGTACTTTGCAATGTTTCCCTGTTCTATTCAGATCACATTTATTTTACTTTTCATCATATTTCTTTCTCCTCTTTTAACAAGATTTTCTATTCCGCTATCGTGTTTGTATAATTTAGATGGTCTGCCTCTGAGTCATAGCTTAACCAGAGAATCATCTGGGTTTATTTCTTTACTTTCTATTTTTCTGTCAGAAGTCAATTGGTCAGTAACATCGCTTGATTTTCCTAAGTACATTCTTCTTTTCATTTTTCTAAAGAAGCCTGAACTAGAATGCTTTCTCATTCCTCATATGGTTATCCAGACACTGATCATTTCAGTGTCAAAGAGATGCCAGGAGATGGAAGTCAGTTTATGGGATTTTAATTACTAAAACGAGAGTTTAAAACTTGCCTCTCTGTGATTATAGAAAATCTGATAGCTGTTTTGAGCCCAAATTCCCTCAAACAAGTATATCTAGCCCCAGAGTTTTCACTAGGCTCGGCAAATGAAAATTCAGATCTGATATATGAGACACTTATTCAATTTTCAATGCATTCGCCCTTCAGGTACCATTCATACATTATGTTATGCACACACTCACTTGTGTGACTTCCTTTTCAGAAGCAAGAACAAACACCAAGTGCAAAAACATTCTTATTCAAAAATTTCATTCTTCAAACATTCTTCAGAAACTTCATCTACCACCAAGGCTATGAATATTTGTCACCTAATACCTAAAAGTAACCATCAATGATTTCTATAAACAATACATTTCTATAGCATAGTATGTAAATATAATTCTTTCTATTATATCACAAGTTTATTGATTTTTAAATGTGATACAAGAAATTCTAAAATTTAAATATATGTTATACATGTGTTAAAGATGGTATATTTAAAGCGATTGGAGACTGAAGGATCTAATCTGTTACTGTACAAGAGGAGCTGAAGCAATGCCATCACTTTTATGATGATGAGGGAGGGATAGTTCCTAAAATTCCAAATTAATTTTTTCCTGGAAATGTTTTCGTTCCAAACCAATTTGGAAGTGCATTGCTTTTAACCTTCAGAAATTAATTGTACTGCTAACGTGATATAGACACATGTGACAAATCTGTTTTAATATTATGATCTGGAAAAAAAACTTTTAAATGCTGTCTCATAAAAGTAAAAATATCTAACAAGATATTCAGGTTTACTAATTTATTAAGGCACATAAAGTAATATTACAAATGAAAGAAACCTTGAAATTTTTGTTTCACTTCTTTGTTATGTAGTTAATGAAATTGAGGATAAAGTTTAAGTGAGTGGTAATATTCAAGGTATAAATGTTTATATTTACTTTTTTTTTTACAAATACTTCAGAAAGATTATAATTTAAAAAGTACTTTAAAAATGCTAAAGCCAAACTATGAAAATTTCACGGTGTAGTGGGAGCAGTAGGATTCTGGAAAGGACTCTAAGCAGGTCATATAGCAGTTCTTGAAATCTTCTCAGAGCCCTGGCCCTCATCGTGAAATCACACCAGAGGAGTAGAAGAAATGTTGAACTATGCAGCTCACAGAGGATCCAATCAAATACCCAAGAAATGGATACATTTATGGAGAATTTGTACAACATGATTAATACCATATAATTTAGAGATAGGCTTCATAATCTGAATAAAAAGAAAGAAACTATGTTATCCTGACTTCAAAAATGGAAGAAAAATAAAGTGTATCTAAAAAAATTTAAAGAAAGCAAAAGAGGTAATTATTGACATTGAAGCTAGAAATTAACATGGCAAGAGAATTAGAGAATCTAGATGCTGGTTTAAAAGATAAGCACTAATGGATAGAATGACAGGTGCCTTAGCCAATGTACATGGAAAATGGAGGATACGTGAATAGTGAACAGGATAGGAAAAGGTGCTCAGTCAATGGTTTGTCAAGAAAATGCAAATTAGAACCCCAAATTAGACCATGATATCTACCTATTAGAAATAAACAAAACAGCCTGGCATGGTGGCACATGCTTTTAATTCCAACACTCGGGAGGCTGAGGCAGGAGGATCTAGGACTGTTGTGAGATCGAAACCAGCCTGGGCTAAAAAGTGAGTTTAAGGCCAGGCTGAACTGCGTAGTGAGACCCTGTCTCAAAAAAAAGTAGGGCTCGGGATTTAGCTCAGCGGTGTAAGCACCTGCCTGGTAGGAGCGAGGTTGTGAGTTCGATCCCTGGTACCAAAAAATAAATCACTAGCTAAATAAATAAATAAATAAATAAGTAAACAAAACAGAGGGGTCATCTGAGTTATTCATAGGAAAAAAAGTGCACCTTGAATCTATAATATTATGTAAAATAAATCAGAACACAAGCTTGAAAATCATGAGGTTTCTCTTATATGGAAAATACAAATTACAAATAAATTAAAGGGCAAAACAAAAGAGTCAATAGAAATAGGGAGATAGATCTTTGTCAAATGTGAATGGAACCAAGAGATATGAGCCTGGGGAGGGAAAGTAAAAATAAACAAGATATTTCATGTATATGTACCAAGTACATACATTGATATACCACAAACATGCACTAATAAAATAAAAATTTAAATTAAAAATGTTAAAAAGCAAACAAAAAACCTCCAAAAGAACAATGGACCATAAAGAAACTGAAGAACAAACAAAAACAATTTGAAACTTTTAAGAAGCATGTAGAACTACTGAAATTTTTGTAAACCAAAGGTGAAAATGCAAAATTGTTACAGCCTCTTTAGAAAAGTTTGGTAGTTTTACAGATATACACTCTTATCGTAAGACCTAAATACTTCTAACCTATATATTTACTTAAGAGAAACGAAAGCATATGTGCATACAAAAATCATATACTTACTAGGAACTTTGTGAACAATCACCAATAATTGGAAAATACACAAATGCCCACCAAATGATGAAAAAAGTTTTTGTAATCTAGAGGGGACAGTGTTTCTAAAAGTATTCCTTAACTTAGCACAATTGTCTTAGACGTTTTATATATGTTCCTGCCTACTTTTTTTTTTTTTTGCCTTATTCTGGTTTTTAACCTGTATAAATGATAATTAACTTTAAACAGGCTTGGAAATAAATGTGTGTCTATATCTAAACTCTTTTGAAGAAAAATAATAGCATACTGGTAAAAATTTTAGATTGTTTATTTCAGAGTATTGTTACAGTTTTCATTAATCACAGTGCTAAAATTAAAAATACTATGAAAAATAAAACAAAGAATATCTAACCATACACATACATGCTCGTGAACTATGGAAGTTCATAGAGTAGTTCTAGTCACCCTCTCTACACAGAGATATTTCAAATTATTTCATATGTTTATTGCTTTTGCTTTTAAATATCTGTATCATTTTTTCTGAACTTATGATGTATTACTTTAAAAATATTAGAATTTCAATACACAATATTATCTATTCTCATTCAAAAACACAATGGCAAAATCCAAATTTTAAGATTAGACACTACCTTCTTTTGGGCAGATATTTCAGAACATTTGTAGTTCACAGTATGTGCACAGAAAGTTTCTAAAACAAATTTGAAAATTAGTCTAATTTGCTGAAATGTTGAAAGCATTTAAATATATTTTTTTTTTTACAAATTTGCTCAAAATGAGATGGAGTGTTTTCTTGGGGTCTGGACGGGAAGAATTTAGTTAGGACAGGAAGGTGTTTGTGCCACCAACCGTGGACAGTTTTGATGGTTAAAAGGATGATGTGTGCTCACCCAGGGCTCATGGGCCTTACATGGCCCTGGACAGCAGGTCGTGCAGCTCCTAACTTTAGTTTGAGTCCATTCTGGGTGACTTAGTGACTTGCTGAGAGTCCCTGTCTCAAAATAACACAGAAAGTATTAGGGATGTAGTTGAATGGATTCAATACCCAGTAATGGAGGGGAAAAGAGACAGAAAAGAGTGAAGCTTTTCACATTTGATGTGATTTGTAATAGTTTTCATGAAGCCATTGTGCAATGCTGAAATGCTGTGTTGGGGATTCAGTACTGTACTCCTGTACCCTCCACTCACAGTTGACTAGAAATCTGTGTGTATCAGATGCTATCCATGCTTGCGTGACTTGGTGAATAGACCTCCATGCTTATCAGTAGCAGCATTTCAACGTACATACATGTGTGCCTGTGAAAAGACCTATTTATTATTAAGTAGACACGCATATTTTCTTATTTAATTATTAAGTTGGGTTTCTGGTGTTTTGTAAAATATAACCAAGGAAGTTTTGTTATTCATATACTTTTACTATTTTATGTATTTTATGTACTGCCCAAGACAATTCCTCTTTGCTCCATGGCCCACACAAGCCAAACTGTTGGACACCTATGCCAAGGAGTTTAAGCAAATTCTACTCTGGTAGCAGTGCTCTAACTCAAGGAGCTTCCAGACTGTGTTGGCGCTACCAATTCATCTTGGCTATCACCAAGGGAATTATGAAGTTACAAATGAGACTTAAATAAATTAAAACAATGAATGGGGCACTGGGAAGAAAAAGTGATTTGTTTAGATTGTGGTTTAAGTTCGTGCTTGGGCCACACTTACATTTCTGGGTTCCCTGCTATGGCTGCAAGTCTGTAAAATCATTTACAGAATTACACTTTGCATTTCTGTCTGTCTGTTCTTTAATCTTTGCCTACAGAGTTACCTGCCACATCCACCTCTCGGTGTCAGAAGTGATCTATACCATTTATTTTCTGAATGACTTTAGAAAATTTAGCAAGAAAGAAACTATAATGAGAACCTGGTGTATTGCAGGCATCTGGTAAATTCCAAAGATAGAATAACCTACTGCATTTTACCCAGAATGACCTGTGGCTACTGTTAGAATAGGCAATAGGCTATCACTGAGTTGAATTCCTGGGGTGAAGAGATGACATTTTAGCTACTTTCAAAATAATGTGTAAGAATTTCCCTGCTGAAGAAATGTAAGAAAAAAAATTTTCCCAGAGCAGGGAGTTGTTGAAGTCTTGGTTCAGGCTAAGATATATAATGGGGTAAAATGTCAAGACATTGGACTGGAAGGCCAGGAGATGTGTTAGGAATAGGAAATACACAAATGAGTACTAAATTAGCTGAATGAAAGAGCCCATAACATTTTATCTAGCTATTTCAGCAGTTATTTTTCTCTAAAATTAAATGCTAAAAATCAAAGCTTCGGACTAGGCTTCCTTACAAATTTTCTCCAATAGCAAAGAATAATAAATATCCTCAATTGACTAAGCACATGACAATACACTTTCATTTTGATTGAAATTCCACATATGTATTTCTTTGGCCTCTGTTATTGTAAAGTGGCTCCGGCTATAGAACTTCTCTTAAGATCTTTCAGCACTCTTCACACAGTAAGACTCACGTGCATTTGTCAAATGCTCTAATTTTCGGTGCAAAACTGACATATCTAACTGGTCAGCCTGCTGATCTGTTGATAATTTTACATCCTTGAAGTCAAGTTTTATGATCATACTATTGAGAGCTAGCAGTATAACCTGAACACATCAAAACATGGAAGGCACCAGACGATGGAAGTAATCTGATATATATTCCTTCTTTCCTTTTTGTTTTTCTGTTCAGGTTGATGGAAAAATGTAAATGTAGGTTTGATTATCAGGATGTTAGCACAGCCCTAGGGGAAAAGAGTAGTTTTCTTTGTAACTTGGCAGGCCTGGAATGGCTGCTTCTGACATCATGGGTATTTTTAATGAAATATTAATGACTCTGATTTTAATAGGAATTTCAGCACAACCTAAATTAAGCCTTGGAAAAGGGATATGGTCCCGTTAAGAACAGTAAAACCCTAAGCTCCCTTCCTGAAGAGTAGCTGTGAGCAGTTAAAATGACAATCAATTTAACCAGGCCATATTGCTTTGTAAGTCTCTGAAGTGTGAAGTCCCAGCATGCCTGATGTATTTCATTTTAATTTCCTTTTGGACAGAGCTATGGTTAGTGGGGAACCTCACACACAAAAAGAAAAAAAAATAAATGTGCAGAAGAGGAGGAAATTATTTAACCCTTTCAAAAAGCTATGCAATATATTTAACTAAGTAAAGAAAAAATAACCAAGATTAGATTTCTTCCTTTGTTTGGGAAGGAAAATAGATGTGGAGCCTGTGTAGTAAATAATGATGACAGATCGTATTTATAATTTCTATTTAAACATCTAAAGTGCCATTTTGGCATTTGAGTTTTTAAAACGTATGTTTTGAAATGAAATGTTCCTCTGCCATTCCCACATAGAAAGATAAAAA